>JADLZN010000504.1:0-297073 GCA_018155175.1 Sinocyclocheilus anophthalmus
GAAAGAATTCTAAAGTATCACATGAAAACAAAGTGTTGGCCTAAGTGAAAATACAGAGAATAAACAAAATATTACTTAAGCGTTAACGAATGTGATTTAGGGTGTTTTCACACCTGTAGATCAATTGCTTTGTTCAGAAACAGGGATTCAAATTATTACAGTGTTGTTTTTGAAAGAGTCATTGGTGCGGAATTAGCTCACACAGAAGTTGTCTCCACAAACAGAACCAAAGTTTTGTTAAACAAGACATCACCGCTCGGGCGAGGGGTGAGTTAGCGGATTATGATGACGGGAGCAAGGTCATTGGTCAAAGTTCCACGGTTTATTTCTAGCTATTCCACTTAGCTGTCATGGCTGTCATCCGTCAGGATGGAACAATATCAGCTTTGCGGGCTTATTGTTGGGTTTTTTTTGTAGCTGTCTTTATAATAATTTATCATTTTGAGCAGTAGTCCAGAATTCCTGATCTCTCTCTCCGCTTGGAAAAAACATTTTCAAATGCTAACTACACAAAGAAAGTATAAGAACGCATTATTATCGAAACACAAATTGCGCTTTAATGTTGAATTGCGAAAGACGTGCTCACCCACATTGAACTTCACGCTGTTCCTTTGAGGTAATTATAAAACAACAAAGCTATGCTTCACAAGCTCCCGTTCTGGATGTTGAAGCAGAAACGCATCTTTCAATGTGTCCGTCCTTTTGATTGGTTTGCAGCGGTCGACCTGAAGGACGCGTACTTTCATGTCTTGATTCTTCCTCGACACAGACCGTTTCTCCTCTTTGCGTTCGAAGGGCGAGCATATCAATACAAGGTCCTCCCCTTCGGGCTATCACTGTCGCCTCGTGTCTTCACCAAGGTCGTGGAGGCAGTCGGACTGCCCATCTTTTCCATGAGGGAAGCGTTTGCTCGTGCGCGGGATCTCAACTACCTCGACGACTGGCTCATACTGGCCCTGTCCCGAGCGCAGTTGTGCGAACACATGGATATGGTGCTCAGTCACCTCAGCCAATTGGGGCTTCAGGTCAACTGGGAAAAAGAGCAAGCTCTCCACTGTGCAGAGGATCATCTTTATCTCGAGCATGGAGCCTGTGACTCGATTGTGGTGCAGATTCCTTCGATCTGCTCATCCGTCTCTCATATGAGTCGGTCACATTCTATGACTGAAGCTGCCTGGTGGTCCTTCCCAGTTCAGACTGTTAGTGCAGTTTCACTGCGTAACACATTTCAGAGGCTGCCTGGGGCATATGGGCATCCGCAGCCGCTGTCCAGGCCGCTGCGTTTCGTCTTTTGCCTTCATATGAGAACCGCTTCATCGTGGCTTCTACGTGCAACGACACGTGGTCCCCCGAGATGTGCATGGGCTCAGCACTTACCTCAACCGGGGTTTCTGTTCTAGCTTTCACCTTTCTGTGGCGTCAGACTGCAAAGGCCCTCAGTCTCGTCTTTGACATATCTTGCCTTTCTTCTCGACAGGGGTGCTCTCGTGCTGTGCTGCACGTCTTCCAGGCATGCTTGTGTTGTGTCAACAGATTTCCGTCATGCCACTCCCCTCGCAACAGTCAAGTAGCGCTGTGGCGGGGGTGCCGTGTGGCATGGTAATGGTAGCTGACGGGGCTCTGGTCGTGGACCCGTCCGGACTGCAACGTGTGGCATATCAACTGCGCTCAAGTTTTGCACCGCAGTATTGCGGCTCTGCGCCTCCTTACAAAGCGCATGCTACACGACAAGCACGTCAGCTGGTCCGTAGTGAACACAAAATCTGCGACCGGTCGTAAAATCAACCACCAGGGTTGAGGTTCTACGCGTCCGACCCTCGCATTTCACCCCCCCCCCGCCAGGCAACTCACTTCGGCCGCCATATCCTCCGCCTCTGGATCAGGAGCATCTGAGGCTCGGCTTTCGGCACCGTTCATCATCCCAGGCAGCTCAGTGTCCTGTTCAGGCCTACTTCGTAGGGCTTCAGTCACGTCACCCTCCCTTCCGCTTAGAATGTCGGAGCGGTCACACGCCGAGACATGTCAGGCTGATTTGGAGACGCCCCTGTCGGGGCGCGTCAGTAAGATCCTGTTTGCCCGGACCATCCCTCGACTGCTAGAAGTAGCTGCAATTTTGTTTTGGGTTAAACTTTTAGTCCCCCTTGGGCCGAGGGAACCACGGCTGGTCAGCTGGCCTTCGGGCCTACTCAAATATGCCGTTTCCCCCATTGTCACTGGAGTAGCCAATGTGTCTCAGCGCCTACAGTCGACATGCTGTGCAAGGTCAGCGCGCGGTCGCCTGGCTATTCTCACTTAGGAGGCGATCCATCCGTTTCCCAGGAGTATAAGGGTGTCACCCCTTCTGTCAAACCCTCCAGTATTGGTGGACTCCCCACTTATGGTCCCTGGATGGTACGACGGGTAGCGGTAGGCGTATCTAGGTGGGCATACCTCAGCGAGTACACACCAATGCACTTCAGCTAGGCGCGCCGTACATTAGCGAGGGCAAAGACACTACGTCATTGGAGGACCGGCTGATTTAACCTGTCTTTCCGTCTGGTCATTTGTCGTGCGGCTGTCTGGTGACCCCGAAGTCTGGAAGAACCCCCCCCTAATTATGCCTTCGGGATCGCAGTCGTGCTTTCTTTTCCTGCAGGATGGGTTTGGATCGAAGGCTGCGTCTCCCCTCCACCCGAAAGGCTGTGCCGCCTTGGCCCATGGGTGCGATTCACGCTGCATATAACAGTTAAGTCAGTGTGTGAGCTACGACTTGTCTCCGGTTTCCAGGGATGGGGCAAGTCGGTTAAATCCCCGCGCCCTCTACTGTTACCCTCGTGTTTGTCTGAGTCTCCCCCTCGGTCCGACGGTCCCTTAAAGGCGGACGCCCTTCGAGCCTCTGAGTCAGTAGATCTTAGTTTCTGTGTCATTACGACGGTGCTCTCACCGATTGGCGCCTCTGTCAAAGGTAGGGGACCTCAGGGCTCTCTTCGGATGATTCGTGCCTAGAATTCGGACGTGTAACTCTCACTTTGTCCTTAGAACCCGCCGTCGCCTCGGAGGCGTTGTGCCACAAACGTTCCCCGACCACGCCTTTCAGGACTCAGGTGGTTGGACCTTTCAAGCGCTGCCCCGGGAGGAGCACCCAGCCACGCCTCTGCTCTGTCCCTTTCTAAGACACGCATCTGCGCATTTACTGACGTACGCGTACCGTCAGGCCTTCCGTCAGACCAGCGCTTTGTCTGGCTTTGAGTTTCAGCAGAAGGAAAGGCTGTTCTCCAAACACAAGACTTGCCCCGTGGTTAGATGAGATAACTAAAGTGAGTCTTGAAGGGGGCATCACTCAGGTGCCAACGCAACAATATAGAAATCAGCCATGCGACGGGACACATCGCTGGAGTTCAATACCCCGTCTTAAAACTAGAAGGGACTGGCCATCTTCGTTTGGGCATTCTGTGCGGCGGCAATGGGCCCGGATCGTAGAAGCATACATCGTGTAGTAAGGCTGCCAGCCGTTGGGCGACGCCTTAAACACAGTGGTTGCATATTTCTATTGATCATGGCTCCGTGTAGGAGCCCGGTCCCGTCTCGGTACACTCTACTCAGTAGGCATTAAAACCCCGTACCTGCTCGGTGTCGATCACGCTTGCTGCGCCATTCTCTCTCTCTCCTTTTATACCCACGCTGCGGGGCGGGGTGCGCGTGCGAAACCATGCAACCCCACGTCATTGGCTTGTTTAGAGTAACCCGCGAGGGGATTGTGCTCTCGGGCGAAGATCCAATTCCTTCAGTCCCGGAACTGACGTGACGCCTCTGTTCCCTCCTTCAGGGAACGAGGGTTACACAGGTAACCTAGACGTTTCAGTTGTGTATGTAATGAAAAAGTGATTATATTTCGTTTAGTTTTTTAATAAAGTAAATTTAGAAAAACGTTTGGAGCATTTTTTGTTCGTTAGGCTAAATGTAAGTTGTTGTTTGTTTGTTTTTTAAATAATGGCTAGCGGTAGACAGTGCATTGATCATAGCATGTTTGATCAATTTAGCCTTGTCAAATCATCAGGACTTGCCTAAAATAAAATCTATATATAAAACAGTTCAAGCATATAAAAATATTAGTTTAAATGTTTAACCTATATAAATGTGCGCTGTTAGACGCATATCTAATCGTTTGTGCGGAGGAGTGGAAGCTGAAGCTCTGCAGCACATGGAGGCGCCAGTGCGATCACTTTCATTTTTTTCTAACAGTGGAAACAACAAAATACGCAGTCATTTTTGCTCATACAGATAAGAGTAATACATCATTCAAAACTGTAAGGGTCTAGTTTTATTTGTGTGCACTCACAATATCAACAAAACGTTATGCTTTTATAAAATAAAGAACCAGTGAACTTTCTCGCCATGCTGGCTCACAAGACTAAGAAAAAGTCTCACCCCTTGCCTCACAGACGAGTGATTAAAAATGATCTAGACAGCTTTAAATTATTACTTTAGAAAATGAAAATTAAAATCGAATGAAACTTTTCATATGTATCCCTGCATTTCTTAACTCTAAAGGGCACATCGCAACGGAGGATGGCGAGGAAAATGTTTTTTTATTTCATCACCATAATTTTATGGATGTCCTAAAATAAAAAAGGTACTGAAAACACCCTAAACAGGCGCTTATTATAATTTTGCATTTTAGTTGGGATTGATACAGATATCCGTATAAAAATGTTCGTGACAAGTTAAAAAATAAAACACAAATTATAATGGCATTTATGTAAAACTTTGTCCTATAATTGTATAGCTGTTTATATTTTCTGATTTTTATGTTGCTCTGTTCTGAATACCTTAAAATTTAAAGGATTTAAATGTTTGTGGGGCAAATCTCAGGTCAGTCTGAGCGCTCATGACTCACAGTACACCTGCAGGCGCCACTGACTCGAACGGCTGTCGTGGTAATAAACACTGTAAACAGCAAACGTTCACGTGTCAGCACTTAATGCGCATATCCTACATGAAAAGCATTTTAGGGGGCCCTTGGCTTTGGGGCTAAGCCGTCGCCTACCTTTGCCTAATTGTTAAGTCCTCCCCTGCCTTCCGTCCTCAAAGATTCGTTCTCGTTTTTATTATGAAATCAAAGCTATTTTCTGCTGAATATGTGGTTAATTTTCTTATATTGAACGCAAAATTCTTCATTCATAAGCAAAAATGGCTTTTTTTTTGAGAAATAAATCTCCTTTGTCTTTCCCCAATCCTTTGTTCTGGTGAATTTTCGCTCACATCATGGGTACATCAGCCAAGTATAGATAACATCATAAAGACGTTACAATTATACCTAATACTGATTATACTCATTTATAATTCATATTCATATTTTTAGGTGTTTTTTCTCCATTCCCTGATGTGTTCTAACAACATTAGAATTCTGCTGGAATTCAGAGTATTTTGATACCTTTACTAAACAAACAATTAGGAGCCATGAGAGCATCCGTACTGTCAAGTCAAGTCAAGTCACCTTTATTTGTATAGCGCTTTTAACAATACAGATTGTGTCAAAGCAACTGAACAGCATTAATTAGGAAAATAGTGTGTCAATAATGCAAAATGACAATAGTAAACAAATTTTTCAGTTAAAGACTGAATTCAGTGATGTCAACATCCAGCTCAGTTTAAATAGTATCTTTGTAATCATGTCAACGATATCGCTGGAAAGTACTGTACTGTAGTTGGTACTGTGCTCTACCCTTTGGTTTAGCAATGTAAAAGGGCATGGAAATCGAGCAATGGATGATGAAACATACAGTACAATGTAATTTTGAAAGCACTAATGTTTTTATTTAAAAAAAAAAGCCTATTACAATTATGAAATTTGACAATATTTTTGATGAGATTATAATGTAATAAATTTCTCATAATGTAATAATTGTTATTACATTGAGCTCAAGATTTTATTACGTTTTGAGAAAATTATTACATTATGAACATTTTATTGCAATAATAATGTCAAACTCATTACATTATGTGCAGTTTTTAAATTATGAGTTGCTACAGTGATGTACACTTTTTCCTGATGAAGCTCATTGCCAGCAGTAACAGGTGCTATTCCATCGATGATGGCTGGCTTCCAATTAGGCTGTTACCACTGTTGTTTATGTGATGTACATTTTTTCCTGAAGAAACTCATTGCGAGCAGTAACCAGGTGCAATTCTATCAATGATATATGGCTTCCAAAAAGGCTGTTCCCACTGCTATGTTTCTGTGATGTACATTTTTCCCTGAAGAAAATTATCAGTGTAACTACATGCAATTCCAACGATTATGTCTGGCTTCCAAAACGTCAGTCGCAAAGGTTAAATGTGTCTGTGAACAGCCATTTTGGAAGTCAGATATCATCATTGGAATAGCACATGGTTACTGCTGGCAATGATTTTCTTCTGGAAAAAAGTCTTCATCAAAGAAGCATAACAATGGGACCGTTATGTTTCGGTAATGTACACTTTTTCCTGAGGAAACTCATTGCCAGTAGTAACCAGGTTGTATTCCAATGATGATGTGTGACTTTCAGAAAGGCTGTTCCCACTGTTATGTTTCTGTGATGTACACTTTTTTCCTGAAGAAACTCATTGCCAGCAGTAACCAGGTGCAATTCCAATGATGATGTCTGACTTCCAAAATGGCTGTTCACAGACACATTTAACTGTTGTGACTGATGTTTTGGAAGCCAGACATAGTCGTTGGAATTGCATGTAGTTACACTGCTGATAAGTTTCTTCAGGGAAAATGTACATCACAGAAACATAACAGTGGTAACAGCTTTTTGGAAGCCAGACATCATCGATGGAATTGCACTTGGTTACTGCTGGCAATGGGTTTCTTTAGGAAAAAGTGTACATCACAGAAACATAACAGTGGGAACAGCCTTTTAGCAGTAACCAGGTGCAATTCCATCGATGATGTCTTGCTTCCAAACAGGCTGTTCCCAGACAGATTTAACTGTTGTGACTGAAGTTTCGGAAGCCAGACATAATCGTTGGAATTACATGTAGTTACACTGCTGATAATAAGTTTCTTCAGGGAAAAATGTACATCACAGAAACATAGCAGTGGGAACAGCCTTTTTGGAAGCCATACATCATTGATAGAATTGCACCTGGTTTCTGCTGGCATAGATTACACTATGAGTTGCTACAAATGTCCTCTCACTAAAGTTTAGCTATAGTTTAGTTATTCTATATAAATGCTAAAATGAATCTCAGACGTGAACATATTTGCTTAGTCTTTTCATGTACAAATTAATTCTAAAAAGATATATATATGTCCTTTTACAATTAATTTGTTTGGGTACACACACACACACACATTTTTTCTAAATGGAAATATATATTTCTTTTTAGAAGTAATTTGTACATGTAAATATTAAGCAAAGCAAACATGTTCACGTCTGAGATGCATTTTGACATTTATCTCTATATCTGTATCTCTTATACACAACAACACACACACACACACACACACAGACATATAGATTACTATTTGTAACGAATCAGCTCATGGGGAAATATGAATAATTAACCATAACTAGTTATAATTAACTATTCATATTTTCGATCCGCTGTAGATATTTAGCTGACCTCTCAGGGTCAACTGTCTTGTCAATTCTAAGAACGTTAATTTCCTGGTTAAGGGAAATAACTTTCTTACTGTACAATTCTATAAGCTTGTAACGTAAATCTGCATGATTAGTGACTCCGGTTATGAGCAAACAATGAACACGTCAAGTGTGATACAAGTAAGGTTTTATTAACTACATAAACACTTAAACTAAGTCCTAACATACTACTAAACACATTAAAAAAAAAAAAAAAAAAAAAAAAAAAAAAAAAAAAAAAAAAAAAAAAAGCCTGGTCTAACAACACTAACACACACACACACCACACATACAGGGGTTTAGGAACAGGGTTGAAGTTTAACTCAGCATAAACGGGAGAAAAAAACCAAGAGAGGGCCATAAAGAATGGATTTTATGGAACACTTTGCATGTATATTCAACATATCTAAAACCTGAGGGCAAACGTCAGATTCTTAGTTCAAACACACCTTTGTAAAAAGGTGTAACTGATACTTAATGCATCAATTAAATCAACTAAGTTTGATACTTGCACGTCTTCTCTGTCTGACAGAGATTCCTGATGCAATCTTAAGGCCCCAAGATCTTTGCTGAATTCGGGTCGATGAGAAGAACCAGTTTGAGTCTGTGTTACTTGATGAATGGAAAGGACTAGTCCGAAGAAAAGGCCTGGCACAGATGCGTTGGTATCCTGAAGCGTTTTTCTCACATTTTCTTAGCTTCTGACCGAACCACCGACTGGGGCGGGTCACATGGAGTGTGGCCTTTAAAGCCTGCAGAGATTCACGCCTCTCAAGATGGGTTTGTCCAATGAGGAAGGCTGAAATCCCAAGCGGGAGGTTGGAAATACTGGGGAGTTTTATGACTCTTTGTCTCTAAGCATGGTATTTCGCATATGTAATTCGCTTGGGTGTTGAGGCACAAATTAGTAAAGATTCTTAGAACATCAACATGTTGCATAGGTATCAGCATGTAGAGGCCTCTCCAGTTAGATCCTCCGAAGATGAATTCATAGAGACCAAACATGATATAGGTGAGGTTATATTAACTAGTGGTCTATCATAACATGCATAAAACAGCATACACTACAACAGACAATATACAAGAACAGTAATGGTATACACAATGACCTGACGGATATGCGTGTTCATTCAAAGAAAGGTTTTCCTATTAATTAATTAGAGAAGAGTCCATTCTCCTTTGCAATCTTGTGCCCCCTTGTTTCTGGAGGATGCAGCTGAGAGTCGGCTCGCATTCCACAAGGTTGTAAATGTATCGGGTGTCAGGGTTGCCATGGAGCCAGGGGCCTGTTCGGATTCCTGGGGTGTTACAAAGTATTTGTTAAATCTAGCTAACAAAATATATATTGTGTGTTTGAGTGGTCCAGACGCTACAAATTCCCCCCTTTGAACGTTGTTGTCCGTAGAATAGACAACAACTAGCGATGTCAAGGTGCAGAACAATCGAACACACACCTGCCTCTCACGGCTGGGAGCCAGTGGTGGCTTTTGGCTGTTGGTGCCGTGGTGGATGCTGTCAGGTGGTGTGCTGTGGTGATGTAGGCTGTAGCAAGGTGTGGGTCCTCGAGCTTATGCAGCAGGTGTCGAGGCTGTGTCACCTGTCATCCTGAAGTTAGTTAGTCCGGGTAGGATGTTTTTTTTTTGTTGATGTTGTTAGCCAGTAGGCTATTTGTGGTACCCGTGATGTGGGACAGCCTGGTTAGACTCTCACTGGTGAGAGTGCAGGTGGTTCCAGGGTTTGCCGGGAACTGTTATGGAGATTCTATTGTGTGTAGAGAATTTCTGACTGACCTAGGGATGATGGCAGGAAAGCGGCAGGTGGTTGTGAGCTCCCTGCTTTGCTCAACGTCACTAGAAATTCGATGTTTGCGGTGTCACTTGGCTTTTGTGGTGGCACCGACTTGAGCTTGCTTGAGTTGTGTTGGTAGAGCTTTCGCTGTTGGGCATGTGGGCCCGTTGCTCAATCCCACGTTGTCTGGCTGCTTCTGGGGGTGTCGACCTGTTTCAAGGGATGCTCCTCCCTTGGAGGGGCTTGATGCTGTGTTGCAGCAGGCAAGGATTCAGAGGTTTGTCCTTCTCAATACTCATTAGTTGAGTTTTGTTCAAGGAGCTCATTTGCGAGTGTCAGCAGCTCCTGTAACCCAGAATAGGCGTGTCCAGCTGTCCTTGTGTAGCCTCCGTTGTGTGGATGAGGATGTTGTGGTGGACTGCTGTTTGACATACCGTGGTGTTTGCAGGATGAGGACGCCTTTTCCCAGTGGTTGGTCTGGAACCTGGTTCTGTTGCCATGGTGATGGCTCTGTCCTCTTCTGGCTAGGGTCTTTCTGTAGAAGGGTTTTGCATTGTTGCAATGCTGGGTGCCTTCTGGTGCCCGCGTTGGATTCCAAAGCGATTCTGGGCCGCTTTGGATTCTCAGACTCAGTGGGGTTTGACAAACACCGTTAGTGGAGGCCTTGTGCTTGTTAAAGGCCTTCTGTGTCAGGTTTCGCAGCTGTTGATTAGGCATTGTGCGCAGGCCCTAATGCCTAGGTGCCTTCTTGCAGCTGGTGTCCTCCGCCATCCCAGGGTAATTGTGAGCTTTGGAGTAAGTTTGTCAAAGTCTGTGGTAGTAAGCATGGGGAATTTCACGCCGGCCCTGCTTTGTGTCTGGGGCAGCGATCAGTCCGTGCTCAGACTCTGGGTCTGAGAGTATTTAGGTTGCCAGATGTATTGTCTCTGGCCAGCTCGTTTGGGGTCTGTGGGGTCACACGGTGTGTTTGTCTGCAGTGATCCTCTGGAAAGGTCTTTGCCCCACCCCCTTGTGGCTGCTGATTTGTGACGTGTGAACAGTGGCTCTCGCCCCCCCCTCGCAGGTTCGGACTCTTGGCTGAGGGTGTCTGGGCCTGCTTGCCAGGGGAAGTTTTGTTTCGTGTTTTCCCTATCTGTTCGCCTTGTGGTCTGCAAGCATATTTCAGTTCATTTGTGACACTGAATTCACCTCGTTGCGTTGCTTCGGTTCGCCTGAAAATTTTTTTTTTTTTTTTTGCAGTTGCAGAGGTTTTCAGGGAGCTGACTTTGAAGTGTTAAGCAGAAGGCTTTGGCTCCCTTTCCCCCCCCTTTCGTAGCTGTGCACAGGCGTGGAGGGTTTGCACTGCTGGCGATGTGATGTTCAGCCGGCTGTCTTTTGCTTAAGTCTATGCGCAGTCGGTAGGACTGTTTAAATTCTTTCTGAACCATGTCAAGCTCCTCTCTAATTGCTGAGTCAGGGTTTGGACCTCAGCTCTGGCTGTATGCAGCTGGCCTTGTAAGGCCTTAGATGTGGTGTCTCTCTCATTTAGTTCCACATAAGTTGTTTTAAGAGTGACTTTGTGTGAAACAGTTATCTTTTCAAGTCCTGTGTGATGGCTTTTTTCAGCGGCGCTTGGTGTTTAGCAACTGTTAGAGCCTCTGTGAAGACTGGTGTTTTCCTTCTGTCGCACCATTCTGTGGTCTTGCATCCATTCTGTGCTTTCTCTCGTTGAGCAGGTGTCAGTTCTCTGCAGAATTCTGTGACTTGCAGTTTCAGCTCATATACCTCCTGTCTGAGGCCCTTGAGGGTGTGGGCCGAGGAGAGGATGATGCTGGTCAAGTGTTCGCTTATGTCGCAGTCTCGCTGTTCCTTTCTTTGCCATGGCAGGTCGTTGGCTGCTTTGAGCTGAAGGATGTCCATTACAGTGCTCTACTGGGTTTTTAGGTGGTTCTGGTGAGCTGGCAGGGCTTGATGTCTGTGTAATGTCTGCGACATACTGGCACACTTGTGGGAACACCAGAGAGAGAGAGGCACAAGGCAAATTCAGGTACGTACAGAGGTGTTAAACTATCTTTAAGGGGAACGGCTGTGTAGGCCGTGTTAGGTATGAATAGCTGGTGGGAGGCAGTTAGTGAGGTAAGGTGCTATGTTTTTTTTTTTTGTTCGTGAACACAAAGGAAGAGTTTTGAGTAACTTTGTTGAGGGGGTCCGTAAGCAGGGGTCAGCTGATGACCGGGCTATACATGTAGTCAAACTATTACTTAAAACACTGATGGTTTACGGGTTTGGTCACTGTGACGAAACTGAAATAAAATAGGATGAACTCAAAAAAAAAAAAAAAAAAAGGAACATTTTTACCTATTTTAGTTTTTTTTCTAAGAGATATGGCTAAGCAGGTTTCACTTGTGTGTGATGCTGCAATAGACTTCATAACCCTAGGGTTAGGCTGTTAGCTAAACTAGAAGGGACCCACCAAATACCTCGTCAAAAAAAAAAAAAGAAACAGTGGGAATTGTTCCTATTTCTATCTTGCCCTACATTGTGTTGAATGGTAGCTGCCATTCAATGTATTAGGCCTGGCACTGAGACGTGAGGAGAAGTAGAGAGGAAACAGTGATTATGCTACTAATAACCTGTATAAATCGCTAAGGAAACAACAGTTGCTCGAAATACTGTAATCCTATCCAAAAACGACGAAGGTGATGGTGAAATAAATAAAAATAAGGTAAAATTAAACACACCAAACAAAAAAATAATAAATAACAAGGGTCCTAATACTGTAGGAATTTAAAAGGGTAAAGTACATAACAAAATAAAAATAAAAATAAAATGAATAAATAAAAATAAATAAAAATTTGATTTAATTAAATCTCAAATTTAATACAATTCAATTTCGCTGAATTGGTACATTTGAGCTAAACAAATGTAAATAAATGCAATAAAAAAAAAAAAAAAAAAAAAAAAAAACTAATATCAATTAAAACCCAGTAATGTGGGTGTTACCACAGGACCTGTGATGGCAGATCAACAGGAATTGACACCAGAGTGACCGGATAGAGAGAGAATAGAGAGAAGAGACGAGGTGTGGTTAGAAAATTACACTTACACTCCTATCTAAGCGTTATTCATATCCTAACAGCTAGAGTTGGAGGAAAGGGTGAGCTTTAAGAGTTACGTTAGTTTACACGCAATTCTTTGTTTTACACACACTCGTGAAGTGGTGCTGTTGTCCTAATACCGGAGAGCTGTCACCTTCCTTGGTCATGTGTTGCTAGGAGACCATGCAAGCTCCAACGGTGCAAGTGGAGCAGACGTGCACTTGCTGTGAGCATGCATGGGAACTCATGCATGTCCCTACAAATTCATTCATTAGTCAAACAGCACATTCACTTCAACCGAGGCAATGGTGGATTCGTAATTAGCTACGCTAGAATAACACCATTAATTTTACGTCAATGTTTCAAATGAGCGAGTCTAATAGAAATACAATGAACGTACCCATAATAAGGCCTTATTAATTGAAAATTTGGGAAAAAAAAATGGAGTATCGCTCAGATCACTGTCCACAGTGCTGAAAAGGGGATTTCTTTGCCCAAGATCAGACTGATGTATTCTGGTACCATTTATATGGGTTGCTAATCCCGAGATTTCGTCGTCAGATAATAGACTTGTGCTCTACTAACACAGTAATTAGGATTTCTTCGCTAAAGTCAGTTTAGTTTCTTATCGTACGATTTAAAAAACATTATAGCACTGAAACTTTCTATTACCTGTAGGAAGGCACATTCAAGCTATAGTTTTATCTGATTATATTCAGAACCTGGTGCGCGCATGTATAAGAGTTACGTAAATGTTTCACATGAGTGGGTCGATATGAATACAATGATACATAACACATACTAAGGCCTTAAATCAGTGAAATGAGGAGCATCGCTCAGATCACCTACACAGTACTGAAGAAGGGGATTTCTTCGCCCAAAATCAGACCGATTTATTCTGGTACCATTTATATGAGTTGCTAATCTGAGATTTTGTTGTCAGGAAAAAGACCTATGCTCCACTTACACAGAAATTAGGATTTCTTCGCTAAAGTCAGTTTAGTTTCTTATCGTACGATTTAAACACATTATAGCACTGAAAACTTCTTACTGATTGTAGGAAGGTGCATTCAAACTATAATTTATCTGGTTTTGATCAGGAACTGGTATGCGCATGGAGAAGAAGTTACTAACTTATGAAACAGACACATAAGATTGATTATTGGGTCTGCTTGCAAGCAATGTTTAAAACGACTCCACCGTTCTAAATTACTGCTCGTACTGCATAAAGTAGGAAACTATTGTTTTTTCCTGGCTAGCTTGTCAAAGTTTCTGGGGGTCACATCATGCGCTGCTGCTGGGATGCTTGGAAGGGACCCCCCCTCCCTCCTTTCTGTGGTTGCTGGAGGTAATATGGTTCTGTCTGCTGAGTTGTTAAACAGAAAATGTTGGCTCCCCCCTTCGTAGCTTGGCGCACCTGAGGGAGTTTGCACTGCTGAATGAGGATGCAGGAGTAGGGTATCTCTCCCACTGCATCTCCTTTCGCAGCCTATAGGAGTCCCTGAGTTCTCTTCGGAGCATGTCAAGCTTGTCTTGAGTGTTGTTCAGCTTCTGGATCAGAGTCTCTTGAAATCTATCAATTTCCTCCTGTTTCAATCCCATTAGGTTGTGGGTCAGGAAGATGATGACCTTGGTGAGCTTTTTGTAGCCATAACTCTCGCTCGAGTCATTAGTCTGCGGTACTCTTCCCTCAGTGTCCATTTTCTTTCGGCTCAGTATGTGGTCGTCGGCCCTGGGTAGGGGGTTTTTCTCACAACGCCTGGCCAGCCCTCTTTTGGTCTGCATTCTGGGCAGTTAGTCTGAGCATCTGCAACATTTTGACACACTTGTGTTGAGCGTAAGGGCTAGAGACTACTACAAGATCAAAACAGAGTGTGAATGCTAAAATAGTTTTGGGTCAGCATATGTTTTGCTGAAAAGGGCGTAAACAGGGTTTTGATTGATGACTTAAGACTACTCTTATTGTCAAATTATCACTCAGAATTTGCTGACGGTTTCCCAACAGGCTTAATCTCTGAGGTATTAAGGAGAAAAGGGAAAAGCAGAAGGAAAAGGAGAGCATTTCTATTCAGATTATACCTATTATTTGGTACTCAGGATGATAGTTATGCCCTAGCGTTTGTCTAGATTACTTTGTAACAGGGTCATAAAATTAGAGCACATGTTGAAAGTAAACAAATCAAAAATAGAAGTGTCTCTTGTTCCTTTTGAGGTTCAGAGAGAACATCAAGGGGCATAACATGTAAATGGATTTAAAATTAGCTGACTGCTATTATTAAAACAAGGTAATAAATCTGGTATTATGAACAAATAGCAGCACTAGTGATTAGTGTGTTCCTAAAAGCACCCATACCTTAATGAGTCTTTCCTCGATAGACAGTTAAGATTTAATTAAATTTAGATTTAATTAACTAGTAACTAAGCAATAGCATTCAGGAAGGATACATCTAGATAGTTAAATTCGCTGAGACGAATTGAAGATTGAGAAACATAGAAAAAGAAGAAAAAGAAGGAAGAGAAATGGAAAAATCAGAAACCCGGGATTAGGTTAAATTCAAATTACTTCACACTGGACACACGCATGCTGTATTTAAGAGCTTCAATTAAAGAGTGTTAACCCCTAATTGTTAAAGCTATTTGAGTAGCTTAGCCTAAAATGAAACTATGCTAAGTCGTGTTAGCTTAGCTGCTTCAAGTGGTTTGTTTACAACATGGCGTGTTGTGCTATGTGAAGTTAGCACTTCCTGTGACAAGTTGTTGTCACGGTAACCAATGCATGCCAGTGTAATTAAAGCAGTTTAGTGTCTGCCTATTTTAAAAGTTGCCCACATTTTTAGAACGTGGTGCTTTCAGTCCTTCAATACTTGTTGCATTAAATAAGCACTTCTTTGAGTGCTTCTCTAATGTAACAATAACTTCTTGCACTTGTTTAAAGAATTACAACAACAAGTTTACTGTAAGTTACAACCGGTTTAAACATATATGTAGTTATGTTTGCCTCACACATGAGTACTAAAGTACAGTATTACACCTTTAATTTCACTCAGCGAGTGAAACACAGTAATGACCACCAGGTTGCTCGGCTTATATATATACAGTCAAAGTGTAGATGAATTGCTTCAATCTAATTCTAAACTATAAGGCCTTTATGCTGTAGAAAGGGGAGCAGCGCTCACATCTACCTTGATATAACTGTACTGAGATTTCTTCTTCAAAGAAACAATTTAAACAATACTGCAATTTTGTGATTTCTTCACTAAAGCATATTACATTATGGTACAGTTTGGACATGCCGCTGAGCTGAGATTCAGACTTACGCTTTGTCAGGACATATTTATGCTTTAATACTGAAATTAGGTTTTCTTTGCTAAAATCAGATTAACCTTATACCGATGCCATTAAGCATGAAATACAGAAAGACTTTTTCAATCATAATAGAGGTACAAATTCAAAACCCCACTTTATTCTGCATCTAAACAAGCCAGCAAATAGGGCCACAACAGGGCATCTGAAGTCACGCCTTACTTTTTACCCTGGGCTATCACTCACACACATTTTAAGTTGCAGTGTTTAAACTCAGAACGTTCGTTTTATCATGCCCGCAATTCTCTCCACCAAACATGTTGTAGCGAATCAGCTCATGGGGAAGTATGAATAATTAATCATAACTAGTTATTTAATTATGAATATTTTAGATCCGCTGTTGATATTTAGCTGACCTCTCAGGGTCACTGTCTTGTCAATTCTAAGAACGTTAAATTCCCGGTTAAGGGAAATAACTTTCTTACTATACAACTCTACACAAAGCCTGTAGCATAAATCTGCATGATTAGTGACTCCGGATATGAGCAAACAATGAACACGTCAAGAGTGATACAAGTAAGGTTTTATTAACTACATAAACACTTAACCTAGTCTAACATCCGACATAAACACATTAAGCGGGGTTCCTAACATACACATACACACACACACACACACACATACAGTTGGTATAGGAAAGGGTTAAAGTTTAACTCAGCATAGAAAGAGGCATAAAGAATGAATTTTATGGAACACTTTTGCATATTCAACAGATCTAAAACCTGAGGGAAAACGTCTGATTCTTAGTTCAAACACACCTTTGTAAAAGGTGTAACTGATACTTAATGCCTCAATTAAATCGACTAAGTTTGATACTTGCGAGTATGTTTGAAAAAGATTCCTGATGCAATCTTAAGGTTTCCCGTTGATCTTTGCTGAATTCGGGTCGATGAAAAGAACCAGTTTGAGTCAGAGTCACTTGATGAATGGAAAGGACTAGGCCGAAGAAAGGCCTGGCACAAATGCTTTGGTATCCTGAAGCGTTTTCTCACATTTTCTTAGCTTCTGACCGAACCACCGACTGGGGCGGGTCACATGGAGTGTGGCCTTTAAAGCCTGCAGAGATTCACGCCTCTCAAGATGTGTTTGTCCAATGAGAAAGGCCGGAATTCCAAGTGGGAGTTTGGAAATACTGGTGAGTTTTATGACTCTTTGTCTGTAAGCATGGTATTTTGCATATGTAATTTGCTTGGGTGTTGAGGCACAAATTAGTAAAGATTCTTAGAACATCAATATGTTGCATAGGTATCAGCATGTAATATGCACTCTCAGTTAGATCATCCGAAGATGAATTCATAGAGACCACATATGATATAGGTGAGGTTATATTAACTAGTGGTCTATCATAACATGCATAAAACAGCATACACTACAACAGACAATATACAAGAACAGTAATGGTATACACAATGACCTGACGGATATGTGTATTCAATCAAGGAAAGGTTTTCCTATGAATTAATTAGAGAACAGTCCATTTCTCCTGTGCATTTGTGACCCCTTGTTTCTGGAGAATGCAGCTGAGAGTCGGCTCGCATTCCACAAGATTGTAAATGTATCGGGTTACCATGAAACCAGGGTCTTGTTCGGCGTCCTGGGGTGTTACAAAGTATTTGTGAAATCTAGCTAACAAAATATATATTGTGTGTTTGAGTGGTCCAGACGCTACATATTATACACATAGGCTAAATAACAGCACAATTATTTTGACTGTTCTTTATACTGGGCTGCTTATACTTTATTTCCCCACCAATGTCAAAATCAAACCTATCACATAACACAAAAAGAAACTTGTCTTTGACTTAATATTCACTATAATACTATTACTGTAGCTGTTTATTATAACTATATTTAACAAGTCTTCTTATTATACCTAATACCGATTATACTCATTTATAATTCATATTCATATTTTTAGGTGTTTTTTCTCCATTTTCTGATCTGTTCTACCAACATTAGAATTCTGGAATCCAGAGTATTTTGATACTTGAATAAAAACAATGAGAGCCAGGAGAGCATTCGTACTGTAGTTGGTACTGTGCTCTACCCTTTGGTTTAGCAATGTAAAAGGGCATGGAAATCGAGCAATGGATGATGAAACATACAGTACAATGTAATTTTGAAAGCACTAATGTTTTTATTTTCTATATATATATATATATATAATAATATACAGTTGGGCAAAAAAGTATTAGGTCAGCCACCCATTGTGCAGTTCTCCCACTAAAGATAGATAGGCCTGTATTTTCCATCATAGGTAATACTCAACTATGAGAGACAAAAGAGAGACAAAATCACATTGAAAATCACATTGTAGGATTTTTTAATAATTAATTGGTAAATTCCTCTGTAAACTAAGTATTTGGTCACCTACCAACAAGCAAGATTTCTGGCTCTCACAGACCTTCTTAATCTTCTTTAAAAGGCTCCTCTGTCCTCCACTCGTTACCTGTAATAATGGCATCTGTTTGAACTCGTTATCAGTATAAAGGACACCTGTCACACCTCACAGTCACCTCCACACTCCACCATGCCAAGACCAAAGAGCTGTCAAAGGACACAGAAACAAAATTGTAGACCTGCACCAGGCTGGGAAGACTGAATCTGCAATAGGTAAGCATCTTGGTGTGAAGAAATCAACTGTGGGAGCAATTATTAGAAAATGGAAGACATACAAGATCACTGATAATCTACCTCGATCTGGGGCTCCACGCAAGGTCTCACACCGTGGGGTCAAAATGATCACAATAACTGTGAGCAAAAATCCCAGAACCACACGGGTGACCTAGTGAATGACCTGCAGAGAGCAGGGACCAAAGTAACAAAGGCTACCATCAATAACACACTGCGCCGCCAGGGACTCAAATCCTGCAGTGCCAGACGGGTCCCCCTGCTTAAGCCAGTACATGTCCATGCCCGTCTGAAGTTTGCTAGAGAGCATTTTGGATGATCCAGAAGAGGATTGGGAGTATGTCATATGGTCAGATGAAACCAAAGTATAACTTTTTGGTAAAAACTCAACTTTTTGGAGAAAGAATGCTGAGTTGCATCCATAGAACACCATACCTACTGTGAAGCATTGGGGTGGAAACATCATGCTTTGGGGTTGTTTTTCTGCAAAGGGACCAGGATGACTGATTCGTGTAAACGAAAGAATGAATGGGGCTGTGTATTGTGAGATTTTGAGTGAAAACCTTCTTCCATCAGCAAGGGCATTTAAGATGAAACGTGGCTGGGTCTTTCAGCATGACAATGATCCCAAACACACCGCCCGGGCAACGAAGGAGTGGCTTCGTAAGAAGCATTTCAAGGTCCTGGAGTGGCCTAGCCAGTCTCCAGATCTCAACCCCATAGAAAATCTTTGGAGGGAGTTGAAAATCCGTGTTGCCCAGCGACAGCCCCAAAACATTACTGCTCTAGAGGAGATCTGCATGGAGGAATGGGCCAAAATACCAGCAACAGTGTGTGAAAACCTTGTGAAGACTTACAGAAAACTTTGACCTCTGTCATTGCCAACAAAAGGGTATATAACAAAGTATTGAGATTTTTTTAATTTTGTTATTGACCAAATACTTATTTTCCACCATATTTGCAAATAAATGCTTAAAAACCCTACAATGTGATTTTCTGGATTTTTTTCTCATTTTTTCTCTCATAGTTGAGGTATACCTATGAGGAAAATTACAGGCCTCTCTCATCTTTTTAAGTGGGAGAACTTGCACAATTGGTGGCTGACTAAATACTTTTTTCCCCACTGTAGATGTGTGCGTGTGTGTGTTGTCTAAAGGTTCTGTAAACTGTTGTTCTGGTATGCTAAGCTGTTGCAGCACATTAAATTGTGGTTTTTAAATGTGATCACTTTGATTACGTCTTCTGAAGTACAAAGCAAATAAGGGCATATAAAAAATGCTCTGTATATCATGCCAACACCTTACAGAAAACAACGCTCATCCAATTTGTTCATGTAAATATAGAGAATCCGGTTGTGAAAATGAAATTCTGATGAATTTTATGTTTTACAGTTAATTCTAGATAATTTTAAAGAAAAAAATATTTTCTTGAAGTTGGAACAGATAAGGTGATGAGTTAAGATTACATTGCTAATGTAACATTTTTTAATGCATGCTAATTATCTCCATTTGGAAAGCACTGCACTTCAGATGTACCCAACCAACCTCCAAAAGAAGGACATGAGGACACCAGCACCCCAGTCCAAATCCCGATCAAGGACACAAAATCCCCTGTCACCAGGACAGTGTGTGTGTGTGTGTGTGTAAGCCTGTTTGTGTGTATACTTGTGCATGGTTTAGTGTGCATGTGTATGCGTGTGTAATTTTGCCTCTGTGCAGGTGTGCACCAGCCAGGCATGGCCAACACTGAGTCTATTAATATCACCCTGGGTTAAATTTACCTCCTCTGTGCTCTGTCCACACAGTGCTCCAATCACACACACCACTACTGACATACAGTGGGTACGGAAAGTATTCAGACCCCCTTAAATTTTTCACTCTTTGTGATATTGCAGCCATTTGCTAAAATCAATTAAGTAAAAAATTTTTCCTCATTAATGTACACACAGCAACCCATATTGACAAAAAAACACAGAATTGTTGACATTTTTGCAGATTTATTAAAAAAGAAAAACTGAAATATCACATGGTCCTAAGTATTCAGACCCTTTGCTCAGTATTTAGTAGAAGCACCCTTTTGATCTAATACAGCCATGAGTCTTTTTGGGAAAGATGCAACAAGTTTTTCACACCTGGATTTGGGGATCCTCTGCCATTCCTCCTTGCAGATCCTCTCCAGTTCTGTCAGGTTGGATGGTAAACGTTGGTGGACAGCCATTTTTAGGTCTCTCCAGAGATGCTCATTTGGGTTTAAGTCAGGGCTCTGGCTGAACCATTCAAGAACAGTCACAGAGTTGTTGGGAAGCCACTCCTTCGTTATTTTAGCTGTGTTTTTAGGGTCATTGTCTTGTTGGAAGGTAACCTTCGGCCCAGTCTGAGGTCCTGAGCACTCTGGAGAAGGTTTTCGTCCAGGATATCCTGTACTTGGCCGCATTCATCTTTCCCTCGATTCCAACCAGTCGTCCTGTCCCTGCAGCTGAAAAACACCCCCACAGCATGATGCTGCCACCACCACCATGCTTCACTGTTGGGATTGTATTTGACAGGTGATGAGCAGTGCCTGTTTTTCTCCCCACATACCGCTTAGAATTAAGGCCAAAAGTTCTATCTTGTCTCATCAGACCAGAGAATCTTTTTCTCACCAGCTCACAACTCCAGGCGGTGCTTTCATGTGTCTTGCACTGAGGAGAGGTTCCGTCGGGCCACTCTGCCATAAAGCCCTGACTGGTGGATGGCTGCAGTGATGGTTGACTTTCTACAACTTTCTCCCATCTCCCGACTGCATCTCTGGAGCTCAGCCACAGTGATCTTTGGGTTCTTCTTACCTCTCTCACCAAGGCTCTTCTCACCCAATAGCTCAGTTTGGCCGGACGGACAGCTCTAAGAAGTTTTCTGTTCGTCCAAACGTCTTCCATTTTAATGGATAATGGGAGGCCCTGTGCTCTTTAGGAACCTTAAGTGCAGCAGAATTTTTTTTTTGTAACCTTGGCCAGATCTTTGCCTTGCCACAGTTCTGTCTCTGAGCTCTTCGGGCAGTTCCTTTGACCTTATGATTCTCATTTTCTCTGACATGCACTGTGAGCTGTAAGTTCTTATATAGACAGGTGTGTGGCTTTTTTTATATAGTCCAATCAGTATAATCAAACACAGTTGGATTCAAATGAAGGTGTAGAACCATCTCCAGGATGATCAGAAGAAATGGACAGCACCTGAGTTTAATATATGAGTGTCACAGCAAAGGGTTTGAATACTTAGGACCATGTGATATTTATTTCAGTTTTTCTTTTTTAATAAATGTCAACAATTCTGTGTTTTTTTTTCTGTCAATATGGGGTGCTGGGTGTACATTTAATGAGGAAAAAAAATTAACTTAAATGCTTTTAGCAAATGGCTGCAATATAACAAAAAAATTTAAGGGGGTCTGAATACTTTCCGTACCCACTGTATAGAGATCATGATCTATGGATGAAAATGAAATATTTATTATGTTTTGAAATAATTTTCTTGGAAATGTTGTCATTGCGCTGCAGGATAGACTTCTTATCCACACATAATATTTATTTCAAAAGTATGAAGACATCTAGAATTAATGGAATGGAGTTGATAAATTATTATACTCTTTCACCTATATTATTCAAATGATGTGGTTTAGTTTGTAGCAAATCTCCATTTAAGTGGGTCTACAGGGTGTAATTGTAAGTTTCAATCTGTATGTGGGACTTAAAAAAAAAAAAAACCCCCCTATAAAATGTATATAATATAATAATATATATATTATAATATAATCACACACACACCACACAGACACACCCACCACATACACACACACACATAATTAATGTCTCTTTATCACGTGACTGAATATTTTGTTCCTAAATTATATGGAACTCTCATAGAAATGTCAACATAAAAACCTTTTTAAAAATAGGAAAGTAATGCATTTGAACTATTTGCAAAGAAAATTTTTATTTTATTAAAGGGGTCATATGATGCGATTTCAATTTTTCCTTTCTCTTTGGAGTGTTACAAGCTCTTGGTGCATAAAGAAGATCTGTAAAGTTGCAAAGACTAAAGTCTCAAAACCAAAGAGATATTCTTTATAAAAGTTAAGAGTTAACCACGCCTACCTAAAACGGCTCGTTCTAACACGATACCCCACATACACAGAATGTATGTACATAGAAAAAGTCTTAGATCTTTGAGTTCAGCTCATGAAAAATGGGGGCAAAAACAAAAGTTTTGCTTTTATAATTTTGTTCAGTGTAGTTTGCATCACTGGATGTTACTTACATTTTTGCTGTAAAACAGTTGTCAGGAATTAAATGTTTAGTTACTTATCAGCTAATACCGATCCAAAGCAAACTGACCACACATACAGAGACACCTATAACATGAACATGGTCACCTACAGCAACCTCTCTCTTCAAGCCCTCCAGCACACGTATGCATGTCTACATTTGCAAACATATTTTTCACACTTCTAATCTTCATAAACAAGGAGATGATTATGGTGTGAGGTTTCTCAGATCACAACATTACAATAGATGCAAATATCTTTTTTATTTTAATATCTTTATTGTGTACATATAAATATTGTGCCTCTGATTATAATACAACGGTCATTTCATTTAGCAAAAGGGAGCCATATCAGCATGCCCTCTTTGTGTGAAACTTCCACAGCAACACGGGATGAATAATTAACCTGTCAAAGCAACAAACAAACGCACCCACTGCCTTTATTTTTTGTTGTTGTATTTAATAAATGGTTTGCAAGGGAAGTTTTTGGGAGGTGCAATATTGCATTATTATACATTAATGTCATAAATGTCACACTCCCTTTGCATATTGCAGTTGTGTCTGTATAAGTAGTTCAAGAATTACTTTTACATCCAAATAGCTGTAATTATTTCCTAAAAAAGTACCAAAAGGGGGGGGAAAAACAATTTGAACACTGACAGGTGGTAATTATTAAAATGTATAGGAAGATTGATCATCATCAGTGTATAATATATGAAACTAAAGACTGGCTTGAATTCAGTGGCATAACTAGGATCTTTATGGGCCCAAGGCTTCACAAAAATCACTGCAGTGTGGCACCAAAAATGTGCATGATAATTTGATGTATGGTTTATAATGAGTCATTTTGACATATGAATGAGTTTTAAAGAAAATCATTTAACAGACTAATTCATTTATGTTTTATTAATCAATTAGGCACAAGCTAACAGTTAGTTACGGTCCTTGAATGTGATTGTCTGAGAAAGTGTATTAAAGTGCATTCCTGGGACTTTCAATAGTCAGTGACAAGTTGCTATCTTTATGAGTGAGTCTTTGAATCATTCGCTCAACCATTTCGTTTAACAACACTAATTCAAAACACTGCTGGCCTTTAGAGATGCACAAATATTGATTATACTTTGTTTGGAACGTACAATTTCATTGGCTGAGCAAGGAAATTCACAAGTATTTTGAAATACAGAGACCTACACCACTGTTTGTGACCTACTATGAGTTTAGGTATCTTGTACTAAATCTTAGGGGTTTATAAGATGCTGAGTGAGAAATATGCCAACGTCTTTAAGATTTTGTATTCAAAATAAAAACTATTGTTACAAACAAGAAAACCGAGTCCAGTAACAACACTGATATAACGGGAACATCATGGTGTGAACAACAATACAGGTTGTAATGAATCAGTCCAACTGAAGGCGGTTGAAGTGAGAACTAGGGATGCACCGATACCACTTTTTTTCAGTACTCGCCCGATACCGATACTTTTATTTTTGGTACTTGCCGATACCGATACCGATATTTTATGGCATTTGTACATTTTTTAAATATTGGGTACAGAAACCAAAAGTGTATGTATAATTTTAGTTGGTTAACTTCATTTATCAAATAGATAGTTAAACCAAAATGTATTGACACCTTCAACATTTCTCACATTACCACAGTTTTGTGGTACCAATTCACTATCTCAACAAATTAGAATATGGTGACATGCCAATCAGCTAATCAACTCAAAACACCTGCAAAGGTTTCCTGAGCCTTCAAAATGGTCTCTCAGTTTGGTTCACTAGGCTACACAATCATGGGGAAGACTGCTGATCTGACAGTTGTCCAGAAGACAATCATTGACACCCTTCACAAGGAGGATAAGCCACAAAACATTCATTGCCAAAGAAGCTGGCTGTTCACAGGGTGCTGTATCCAAGCATGTTAATGGAAAGTTGAGTGGAAGGAAAAAGTGTGGAAGAAAAAAATGCACAACCACCCGAGAGAACCGCAGCCTTATGAGGACTGTCAAGCAGAATCGATTCAAGAATTTGAGTGAACTTCACAAGGAATGGACTGAGCTGGGGTCAAGGCATCAAGAGCCACCACACACAGACGTGTCACGGAATTTGGCTACAGTTGTCGTATTCCTCTTGTTAAGCCACTCCTGAACCACAGACAACGTCAGAGGCGTCTTACCTGGGCTAAGGAGAAGAAGAACTGGACTGTTGCCAGTGGTCCAAAGTCCTCTTTTCAGATGAGAGCAAGTTTTGTATTTCATTTGGGAACCAAGGTCCTAGAGTCAGGAGGAAGGGTGGAGAAGCTCATAGCCCAAGTTGCTTGAAGTCCAGTGTTAAGTTTCCACAGTCTGTGATGATTTGGGGTGCAATGTCATCTGCTGGTGTTGGTCCATTGTGTTTTTTAAAAACCAAAGTCACTGCACCCGTTTACCAAGAAATTTTGGAGCACTTCATGCTTCCTTCTGCTGACCAGCTTTTTGAAGATGCTGATTTCATTTTCCAGCAGGATTTGGCACTTGCCAAAAGCACCAAAAGTTGGTTAAAATACCATGGTGTTGGTGTGCTTGACTGACCACCAAACTCACCAGACCTGAACCCCATAGAGAATCTATGGGGTATTGTCAAGAGGAAAATGAGAAACAAGAGACCAAAAAATGCAGATGAACTGAAGGCCACTGTCAAAGAAACCTGGGCTTCCATACCACCTCAGCAGTGCCACAAGCTGATCACCTCCATGCCACGCCGAATTGAGGCAGTAATTAAAGCAAAAGGAGCCCCTAGGCCAACAATTCACTAAAAATGTTTTTTTTATTGGTCTTATGAAGTATTCTAATTTGTTGAGATAGTGATTTGGTGGGTTTTTATTAAATGTGAGCAAAAATCATCACAATTAAAAAAACTTAAAGACTTAAACTACTTCAGTCTGTGAACATTGAATTTATTTAATACACGAGTTTCACGATTTGAGTTGAATTACTGAAATAAATGAACTTTTCCATGACATTCTAATTTATTGAGATGCACCTGTATATGGTGTTTGTTTGGTGTTATGTTATTTTTCCAGCAGCCCCTTGCACTTCTGACAAGAAACAATCCCGGCAACAACCTAATAGCCTAATTATTTAAATTGCTCCAAAAACTTGCCATTTTAGCTTTTAAAATGTTCCCAATAGACCTGTAGTTATGATTCCCAAATTGTTGTCTTAGTATAGGCTACTAATGGAAATGATATAAATATTAGACTCTGTGGGTTGTTTCTACCAGAATTTGCACGTTCCGGTTTAACTTATTGGTGGCATTGTCTACTTTTTTTGTGCAGTAGTTGGAGTAGCAGGTAAAATAGTTTAGAGCCTTATATACCATTAATTATAATCTTAATCTTAATTTTTAGCATCAGTTAATTCAAGAAGTCAAAATGCTTAATAAGCGTGTTCTGTTTTCTATGATGATTAGTAAAATCAGAACATTATGTAAAGTAGAACACTTGATGTCTCATTTTCCTTTAGCAAACCTAGTGTATAGTAGTTCTATGTACACAATCCATACAGATACAACTGTTTTATTTTTTTTTTACATAAAAAATGTACTTTTTATGCATCCACTGTACAGAAAAGTGAAATTCACGAGGTCAGAACATTTATTTGTTTGTATATTCTTATAGAGCTTCATCCTGATCAAAATGTTAATACTGTAAGCATTTTCCATCCTCCAAAAGCATAGATTTAAACTATACACATCTCTGGACATCAAACCTCTTTTTCAAAATCTCACCATGGACTGTAATCAGAGACAAATTTTCTGGATCAAGAAATTGAGCTGTTTTGCAGATCAAAAAATTTATTTTCCCTGTGTGAGTTCCATGAGAAATATCTACGTCATAGACAATTTCAGACAATTTCAATCTGTAAATCCACTCCCTTGTGATGAGAGTAATCACGTATGACATTAGACACATGCTGTGGTGAAAGTATCATTGTCTGATACAGTGTGTTAGAAGGCTGCAGTGGCCATACATTCACAGAGATTAAGTTGTCACAAGCGGTGGTTGAAAGCATTGAAATAATGCACAGCCTTGTTCCATTTATGTATCCGATTCATCTGAAAAACACAGCAAAAACAGTAATATTGTGATATATTATTATAATTTAAAATAACAGTTTTTCTATTTTAATTTATTTTAAAATGCAGTTTATTCCTGTTTTGGCAAAGCTGAATTTTCAGCAGCCATTAGTCCAGTCTACAGTGTCACATGGTCATTCTAATATGCTGATTTCACACTTTGGGCTCCTTAGTACCAACTAAGCATGATTTAACTGTTTTTCTGCCATGACAAAAATATTATGTATAATTTGTACAGTTTAAATTGTCATATAATGGTAACACACACACACACACAGCTTTAACCTAATAGACTATTGTATTTAATTAGCAGGATTAAGGGAAGAGATGAGAAAATCTCATTAGTTCAGTATAAAGTAAATGGATAAAACATGAGTGCATGTTAGAATAGTAGCTATTTATCATTTTTGTTCAAAGACCACACTTGCATTAGTGTCTCTGCTTTAGTTGCATAACAATTTGTTTGAAAAAAAAATGCAAGATTGTGTCAAAAATATGACATGACAACGTTATTGCTTTTAAATTAAAAAGGCATCCAGTTATTTAGTTTGATATTGTGCAGTACGACAAAAATAAAGCAGATACTGCTATCTAGTGGAGGAAGAGAGATTCCCTTTACGCTGAATGTCAAATCATCCACTACATCAAAAATTAATTTAAAAAGGTGAATTAAGATGCTACTATATATTGTGTCTAAAAAGGCTGTGGACTTCCTATTGTGATGCATTATGGGAAGAAATGAGTACACTAGAGATTATACTCACCAAAATGTCTGGCACCCAAAGTAACTAAAGGGGAAATGGGAAGATTTCAGACACTTTTTGTGTGCACTGCTCACACCTTTCTCCATTGCTGGCCATTCAGAAGGCATTGTGTATTCTGACAATATCAAATATATTTTTCAAGCAACAAATGAATTGCTAATATGTATAAAATGTTTGCCTGTAGACCGAGTCTTTCTCATATTTGTCTTTGACTTTCTTTTTGACTCGACAGCGTAGGATAGTCACTAGTGAAGGACTTGGGACTGTGTGCAGTACAGAAACAAAATATCAGCTGTATTTGATAGGTTTTGTATTTCATGCAATCAATGTCAAAAATATTGAATTACTCATCTATACAGAAAACTAGCAATAAGGCACTAAATGACAAAAGCATACCCACACATAATTAAACAGAGCAACAAAGATACAGTGCTAATTTTCAATATACAGATTTGTCATGCTAATTTGATTATTTGTTGGATTTCTGATGTGGTTGATTATACTAACGGTAAATACTAATATCCCCCCCCCCCCCCCCCCCCCCATGTAGCTGTTCTGAAATTACTGTGCTCAAAAAGTCAGTGGACAGAGAAGCAAGGATTCTTCCTATTCTTACTGCTCTAAACGAAACTGCTAGTGAAATGATTTCAGATGGTCTGGAAATTAGATTTATTTGGTGGCTTTCTTTCTAAATGCAAGGTGATTATTTTCTCATGTTAAAACATGCACAGAAATCATTTCATTCATACATCAGTTGGTAAAACTTAATACAGCAACACTTATAAATCATTTTCAAACTATTAGTTTATAATTGATTCATAGTTTATAAACTGTTGTCTCTACATTGTTAATACATTAATATGTACAAATAGTGCTTTCAGTCACTTTATTTTAAGGTCCAATTCTCGCTATTAGTTAACTATTAACTATAAATTTTGCCTCAATAAACTCCTAATTACTGCTTAGAAAAGGTAGCTGTTAAATTTAGGTATTAGGATTAGGGACGTAGAATATTGTCATGCAGAATATCTGCTTTATAAACAACTAGTTAAAGAAATGGTCCCGGTAACACTTTATTTTAGGGTCTCTTAATTAGCTGCTTATTAGCATGCATATTACTAGAATATTAGCCATTTATTAGTACTAATTAAGCACATATTAATGCCTTATTCTACATCCCTAATCCTACCCAATATCTAAACTTAAAAACTACCTTACTAACTATTAATAAGCAGCAAATTAGGAATTTATTGAGGGAAAAGTCATAGTTAATAGTGAATAAGTGTTCCCCATTCTAAAGTGTTACTGTGAGTTCTGCATTCATCGTCACTGAAATTAACAAACTATTTGATTTGCTTATATGTAAAGACTTAGATAATGTTTTATTATACTTTAACAACTTGTTAACCTAACTGATGTACAGTATTTAAACCAGTAGTAAATTAGTTGTCAATGGTTTATTTAAAGTAAGTAGTTCTCACTCTAGATTATGTCAAATAAAATACACACAAATACTCATTAGACCCTGTTCTTATACATCAGTTAGGGTTAGGATACAATAAGTAAAAAAAAAGAAACAGGATAAAACATGATTTAACTCTCTACATATAAACTAATTAAACAGTAAGACAATTAATACAAAAGTAAATTACAGTAACAATGAATAAAGAACTCATAATTTTTTATAATTTCCATCAATTCCAAACCTTCTAGCATAATGCTTCTAACTTTTCTGGCTCTTCTAGCTCTTCTGGCTTTTCTAGCTCTTCTAACTATTCTGGATTTTCTAGCTCTTCTGGCTCATCTAGATCTTCTAGCTCTTCTGGATCTTCTAGCTCTTCTGGCTTTTCTAGCTCTTCTGGATCTTCTAGCTCTTCTGGCTTTTCTAACTATTCTGGATTTTCTAGCTCTTCAGGCTCGTCTAGCTCTTCTGGCTTTTCTAGCTTTTCTAGCCCTCTGGCTTTCTAGCTCCTCGGATCTCTGGCTTTTCAGCTACTTCTGTTATCCTGGCTTTTCTACTCTTCTGGTATCGTCTAGTTCTTCTGGCGTTTCTAGTCTAGGCTCCTTGGCTTTTATAGCTTTCAGGCTACTCGGTCGTCTAGCTTCTTGGCTTTTGCTAGCTCTTCAACTATCTGGGATTTTCTAGCTTTTGATTCTCTAGCTCTTCTGGCTTTTCTAGCTCTTATAGCTCTTCTGGGTCTTCTGTCTCTCCTGGCTTTTCTAGCTCTTCGAACTATTCTGGATTTTCTAGTTCTTCTGGCTTTTCTAGCTCTTCTGGCTCTTCTGTCTCTCCTGGCTTTTCTAGCTCTTCGAACTATTCTGGATTTTCTAGCTCTTCTGGCTTTTCTAGCTCTTCTGGCTCTTATGGCTCTTCTGGGTCTTCTGGCTCTTCTGTCTCTCCTGGCTTTTCTAGCTCTTCAAACTATTCTGGATTTTCTAGCTCTTCTGGCTCTTCTGATCTTCTAGCTCTTCTGGCTTTTCTAGCTCTTCTAACTATTCTGGATTTTCTAGCTCTTCAGGCTCCTCTTGCTCGTCTAGCTCTTCTGGCCCTTATGGCTCTTCTGGGTCTTCTGTCTCTTCTGGCTTTTCTAGCTCTTCTGGCTCCTCTGGCTTGTCTAGCTCTTCTGGCTTTTCTAGCTCTTCTGGATCTTATGGCTCTTCTGGGTCTTCTGGCTCTTCTGTCTCTCCTGGCTCTTCTAGCTCTTTTTGTTCTGAGTTTTCAAGATACTCCCGAACATTTTTAGCTGCCTTGAGTACTTGATCTGCACTACGTCCCTAAAAAGTTATTTCCTGCTTTACCCTCTTAGCCACTTCGTCTGATTTTAGCAAATCCATTAACAAAGGGATATGTGAACAATTTGCTGCACGCTTGTCTTTTTGGTATTCTTCTCCAAATTTTCCCTGTTTATATTTATCAGTAACTTCAAGCTCTCCGTGTGCATAAGCACTAATTGCCCAGGTCCATGGGTTGGTGTGGTTCTGTTTGTTTTCTGGAACAGGAGTGATAATTGGGTTTTTGTCTGCATATACAGCTAAGAAACCGTTACGTTGTTTTACTTGTCTTATCAAAAAAGGAGATTCCATGTTCATTTGTTTAGATTTTAAACGCTCAGGAAGAGTATCATATCCATCAGGTAGAAGCACACAGAAGTTGGGCTCTGGGTAGTAAGTGCCCAAAGGAAAGTGTTTAGCTGTTATTATGTGCACCTGATGGTCATTCTGAGTTTACTGTCTTCAGGGAACAGATAACCAGTTGACATCACTGTTGAATACTTGTCTTCTATGATTACACCTATGTAAGAACTCAACACATGATTAAAATCAATTTGCATCAAAAAAGCAGAAATAGATTTTAACATTAGGGTCATTGTCCCTGAAGTGTCTTACTAATTTCTTGGTTTGTTCACTGTTTTTAATTGTTTCTCTTATTTCTCGATATGGGATGCCATTGTTTTCTGGCCAGGGAAACCAGAATTTTTAAAAAGCGATTTCACTATTAATCTCCTTCTCAAATTCAGCTTTTATGGCTTCCCTATCCGATTCCTTTCCATTAAGGGCAAAAAATACAGCAATATCCTCATAACGTAACTCATGATCTTTCATGAAAGCGGTGCTCTTCAGAAGATCAAGAAACTTCTGACAATGTGATTCAGGATTTTTACTCATTTCAGGTGTAACCCCCACTGGGACATTGATAACAAATCTGACCCTGGTGTTATTTCTGTCATTTTGTGGACTCTCATCAGATGATGCCGCTGATCTCAAGGAGTCCTATAGAGGAATAAAATGTTTTTTTCTCTCTCAGTGTTATGCAGTGTTTATTTATGTGAGAGCATGAAGAGTCTTGAACCATTTCCTTTTGCATTCCATGGAAAGAAAGTAGGGAACTATACATTTACTATAAGTTTCAATTAATTAAAATTAGCTAACACATTTGATATAATTAACTAACAATGAACAACATTTTACAACCTTAGAAAGAAATAGACCATACCACTTCGGCTGTTAGTTCCGGTGTCTTCTTAAGTAAATCTGTGTTGTCTTCTTGTGCAGGCTTGAAAAAGTAAAGCAAAGTGTATTCATTACCATTCTACATATGCATTGAGATCTGTCAGTCAATTAATTAAGTAATCAATTAATACAAATTACCTTAATACTAAGTTTCTGGAACATAGAGCATGTTTGGTCTAGTGCAGGGTTCCTCAAATCTTACCCTGGAGGGCCAATGTGCTGCAGAGTTTAGCTCCAACCCTGATCAAACTCACCTACCTGTGATTTTCTAATGATCCTGAAGACACTGATTAGTATACTCAGGTGTGTTTGATTAGGGTTATAGCTAAATTCTGCAGGAAAGTGGATCTCTGGTCTAGTGGGTCATTTTTTGGCTCCCTCTTTTCTTCCTCATTTTCCTTTTCAGATTGTTTCTTCATAGCAGAGTAATAGGTCTTCGCATCTTTGAGTAATTGGTTGTCAGATTTGTCAGATATGGCCATGTTGGTCGGAGAAAAGACAGTAAAACAAACAAAAAAAGAAAGAACAGTACATAGTATAAAAGGAAGGTCTGTTATGCCAAATTACATATGTGGTGAGCCAAATGATATAGACACAGAGCTTTATGCGTAACACTTTTCAGTAACGTTCCATTATTAGTTAATGCATTAACTAACAATGAGCAATACATTTTGTTACAGTACTTATTAATCTTTGTTAACAGTAGTTAATTAAAAAAAAAAATCATTTTTAACTCGTGCCAGCTCAGATCCATTAATATTAAGATACAACTTTTGATTTTAATAATGTATTAGTAAATTTTGAGATGTTTAACATTAGATTGATAAATGCCACCATTCCATCATTACCTCAACACCGAGTTGACTGATCCCAGTTTGAAGCTCCTCCATCACAGATTGTTTCTTGATAGCAGAGAGATCTGTTTTCTCCTCTTGGTGTGAATGGTTGTCAGACTTTGACATTTAGTTCAGAGAAAACACTAAAATATCTGGAACTGCATAGTGTAAAATGAGATCCTGTTTTTCCAAATTACACATTTACAGGAAAAATTTAGAAGTACATATTAGGTATTAAAAAGTATTTCTTTTTCAGATATTCATTAATGATTTAACACCTTCAGTATCAAATAGTATATGATATCAAATAGTATATGAATTATAGAAAAAATATAATTTCATTAATTTCATATCAGGAAGAAAAAAAGGTAATACTTTACTTTATACTTGTTTACGTGTTCTCAGGATACAAATGAAGCAGGTAGACTTTTTATAGAACAGAGGTGCTCCTCCTCTAACATGTGACTAAAATGCTGGAAATTTCATTCAGAGTCCTTCAGCCACAGATAATATTGTTCACTTTTTTTTTTTTTTTAGGTTGTTCCAGTGTCCTCATAGTCATTACACTAAAACAAACACTTCAAATGTACAAATTTTTTTGTTTATTCTGCAAGGATCACAGTGTATTAAAGGCTAGCACCATTTAGTAAAAAAACTTAATTGTGTATCTATGTTTCAGTCCCATTTGTTGGTTTACTCAAATGCTAATTGAAGACAAACATGAATTGATGAACCAGTGCTCAGCTTGACCTTCAATCAGAAAGAACGCGAGAAAAACAGTAGAGAAGTAATGAAAGAAGAAGCTAGTGATCCATAATTGAAGAAATTAAAAATTGTTACACCTATAAATCTTTGATGATGGTTAATTGTCATAAATCAAACAGCAGAAACTGTTTCATTGCTGGGTCTTCTGAACTGCACTAAAGTACCATCTGGTTTTATGGAAGTAAAATAAAACATCTCTCATGTTTTTCGGAGAGAGACTGGAAATTATGACAAATCTGGAGGAAGGCATCGATAGTGAATCGTACAAGTTAAAGTTACAGTTCTGTCTTGACAACTCTAGGAGGACTGGCATGTATATGACAATGTTAATGTATTTGGTCTTGGTTGAATAGATCTGCTATGCTGCTGCGGCAAAGCAAGTACCGAGACTTGCTACTGCCAATACATCCACAACATGCTGCGGTACGCATGTAAGAAATACTGCTGCTGCACATATAACACATATAAATAACTCCCATATAGCATACATGAATCACCCCATAGCAGATCTATACAGGTGGAGCTGGGGAAGGTGGAGGGTTTCTGAAGTGCGCTGCAAACTGCTACAGCAAACAAAAGCCAGGTATTTGAATATTGAGCAGTAAGCGCTTCATTGGCTACCACCAATACAGAGGGGGGTGGGGTGGAGGGGGGGGGGGGGGGGGAGGGGGGGGGGGGGGGGAAAACACCAATCTAGCTGCCCAGTTGACAATGATGTCACCAGGTCAGATTGAGCTAGACCTATCGGACTGCGCCATCTAGAGTTTCATGCCAGAATTCTGTATTTGTGTTCAACTGATAGGTTATAGTGACAACCTAATAAGGAACTTCAGTTCTAATTTGTTTACCTCCCATCACAAATATTTGAACTAGGCCTGCATGTCCAGTTTTCATTTCAAAGAGAAGGAAACAAAGAGTTTTGATTTCTTTGCATGTCAGAAGTTCTTGAAATGCAGTCAAAGTATGAAACTCTTCTGGTTTGTATATTAATTTTGTCATTCTTTTTGTCTTTCAATCCAGCTTTACCACTCCTGTAGTTTTCAGGTGTACATGAAGACAATGACCATGATTTGCTGGCTCAGGAGCCGTTTCTCAACATGATCTGAGGCTGAGCATATGCATAAATACTCTCTAGCTCTCATTTCCAGGAAAAAAAAAACAAGGCTTGAAATGTAGAATATGTAAGTCAACTGTAGGCTTTACTGAACTACACCGTTCTGGGAAACCAGAAATTCTTATTAAACACTTGACATTATGGAGATAATGAATGTATTCATTCACGTTCGTGTATCAAAACAAATTTAATATCACAAAGAAATGAGGAAAGATCAATAAAAATGTAAAAGATCAATAAGAATCTGAAAAAAAAAAACACTGATAGAAACCAATTACAATGAGAAACTTACATTCAAAATTACATGAGAATCCACATTTTTACTAATAAGCAAGGGAAAAAGGGAAAGTACAAAATGACACAATGAACAAAATTCACTATTATAATTAGCCTGAATCAATACTCAACTCACATGAAAATAATGTCAAATAAATTACATTTCCTTTATGTGTAGGAAATGTGAAAATAACATAACTCATTCAGTAATTTAATTTATTATTTATGTCAAGTCACCACATGAATCTCTGCGCAGCCGTACTGTCAGGCCACTGAAATGTTTTACTGATGAATATGTAAACTGTGGCTGCATTAACTACGGTGTAGAGGCCAAACTCAAGCAGCAGTCTGGGTAAAGACGGTACAGGGATGTGGACACGATATAACAGATACGGAAGGATAAAATATCGGAACTCCAGGAGTTTCTGCGGAACAGTGGCCGCCACCAAACACGCGGAGAAAACCAGAAACCAGAACAACGACTTGGACCTCAAAGTATCTAGGAAGTTCCATGCTGCAAACACATATCCAGGAACTAAAAGGAAACGGACAAGCTCATGTCTCTGGAAAATCCTCTTCCATACATAAAATGGAAAGTGTCTGTTGTCCGCAAGCAGGTATTTGTGAACAAATGTGAATTTCCAGACCAAAAACAGGAAGAACGTCATCAGTACGGCATAAACTAAGGGCTGCTTTCTTAAAGACTGTTGAAACCTGACTACCCTTTGGTAACTCAGTGAGGTAGGAAGGGAAAATATAAGAGTAAATGACAGGAAATAGAAAATCTGAGGAAAGTTCAGACATGCTTCGTGACTACTACGATCTCCAACCACAATTCCATCGTTCAACACAACAAAAAACACAAAAAGAACAGCTGCAACAATATATGGCCATGTTGACGAGACTACAGCTTTTATATTGTTGGGCGTTTTGAGGAATTCCAACAGGAAACGCATCACTCTCATTGCCCCATTGATGGTTAGAGGGACCTGAGAAGGTGATTTTTCGTCTCGCTTCTTCGATTCAGTCCGCCAGCTCTCGTCCATTTTTTGAGCCACCACAGTGCCAGCACAGAACGCCACCCAGATGATGTTGGTCTGGCGGAAGAGGACAGCACAGAGGCCGAGAAGCGCCGCCGCTTTGTGGCTTCCATAAAGCGCCATGAGGTACATGAAGAGGGTGAAGAAAGTGGAGCCAGCATCAGTGTAATACAGGAAGGTGAAGAAGTACAGCACTGGGAACGTGGACAGAGCCAGGGCAGAGAACACTCTACGAGTGGCAGAACGGGACTAGAGAGATAGAAATATAACGCCATAGTATTACACTTTACAGTTGATTTTGGGCTTAATTTCAAGGCTATGCGATTGCTAAGTTGTTCTAGGTGGTTGCTAGGTACCTCTTTTAAAAACTAGGCTTTTTACAGTTTTTTTTACTATACTTTTTTACTGTACAATTTACAGTTTTCACCTGGTATACCATAAAACAGGCTAAACATAGACTGCAACCCAACAGACTAATGAAAAGCACATCACATCTTAGCAACACTTGTTTTGAATGTGCAAGCACCAGTCAGTTTCTTTGAATAAGGACAAAATCTAGTTGCTGTGCATTTTTACTATTAATGAAAATACTATTATATTTATTGAAAATTCTGTCCTGTAGAGTCATTTTAAAGAAAAGGATAGCAAATTATTTAATTAGTTTTAAGTACCAAATGTAATATCTTTAAGAGTATCTAAAGGTATTTATTTATTTTTTGCTCGCTTCCTAACCATGCATCCCCCTCGATAATTAACATATAAAAACATCAGTTTATAACAATTGTAAAAAATGATTGGTATGGTTTACTTGTTATATAACATCAACCTTCTTGTAGCACCGAGAACGATGTGAGGTTTTGAATGTTAAATCCCAGCTGGAAAAAATTAAGAAAGAAAATAACTCTAAATACATTTAATAGTAAATAAATATTAAATGATTAGAATTGATTGAAATTGTGGCCATGCCCCCACTCGTGTGAACAAGGTAAAATAATTATAAATTTTTTTTGCGGACTAAATATAAATTTATTAGGAAGAGGTTAAAAATCAAGGAATTACAATTGTTCTTAAATGAGAAATTTAATAAAATTGTTACCAATAAAGTTTCTATTTAGTTACCCTTATGTGGGTTATACAGAGTTTAATCATTTTTATTCAATTTTTATAACCATATATAGATATATAAGTATCACATATTTTATGTATATTTAATAAAAAAAAAAGTCATAACATTACAAACAATATGAAAACAACACACCATTACACACTATACACTTTAAGGTTGATCAGGGCCATAATTAGATTATTGAAGATATTTTTCAATATTTTAAAAACCAGTTAAGTTATGCACCCCTAATAGAAGAATCACCATTAAAATAAGACACCTTATCTTTGATGTGCAGTCTGCAGATGATCAGATAGATTATGTAGAGATTCCCACTGTTAAAGAGCAGATTGATGAATCTCAGCATGGCAGTAGAGCAGACCACACTGCCCTTCAGATCCGCCAGCCACACCAGCGGCCTGATCAGACCCACTGATGCCAGATACAACCCGGGAAGAGTGGTGATCATTGGATCCCACTGTGGAAATCGACACATGGGCATTAATGACCAAACACATACACACACTGAGAAATTCAACAATTATTAACAATCATACCTCATTAAACTTGCCCTCACAGTACTTCTGGGCTTGAGGGACATGAAATATCTCATCCATATACGGATCTCTCTGTTCCCGTGTGATTTTGGAGAAAATAAGGCAGGATATGAGAAAGTTAATGCTGCACAGAGCTGTGAAGACATAACCCTCAAATTTCTCCATCCTTACTCAATCGAACACAAACAAAAAAACACGCGATCTTTGATAATACACTTATGGAAATGAATGACATAAGAGGATGATTAAGGGAGTATGCGAAGCATTCATTCCTTGTAATCGAGCTTCCTCCAGAGTGTCAAAAATGTACAAATGCATCCAAAGATCGCATTTTTAAATTTAGATTTTTGACAGCTTACTGGTACATCACATACTAAAGTCCGTGTCGAAACCGGAAGCGTGAACAATCAGTTCCATCCCGACGTTGCCACGGATTATAAAAATAATAATAAATCTGTTGTAAGTAATAATGTAGTCATATCTCAATATGTACATCACCTATACTAGGATATGTTCCTTATTAAATTCTTTATTTAAAAAAAAAATCATAATGACTTCTTCTCTCGTAAGAATAATTGTTTAAATACATCATGTATAAAGATTAGTGCCTGGCACACAAATCCGCCTCTGGATTTTTGTTTTAAAAACTGAAGCGATTTGCACATGTAATCTACGTTCTACTTTAGAAGTATATGAATTAATTTACTAAACTTATCATCTGCGTAGTGACATCGAAAAACATAACACTGAATTAAAAATACACAATAAAGAGTTAAAATACTAGTATTATTATATACGTCGGTCATAGCTATTCGACCAATTAGAACTTCTGAGCTTTAGGCCCCGCCCATTTCAGACAGCTGCGCCAGTGTTTTGTTGCTGTAGTTGTCATATACTTTATAAAATAAAACTTGACTGTATATTATTTAATGTAGGGCTTTGCAATAAATTGTATATCGCCTACACAATTACATCAAATTGAAATGAAATTTGTCAAGTCGGAAACATTCCCATCAGCAATGACGGTGAAAGTATATCTGAAGGTTAAATAAGGGTGGGATATAAAAAAGGGGGGGGGTTAGGAAATGTTAAAGGGGTCATATGATCATTATTTTGTGTATTTGGTGTAACAGAATATGTTGACATGCTTTAATGTTCAAAAAACACATTATTTTTCAAATACTGTACATTATTGTAGGTCCTATATGCCACACCTCTCTCAAACGCTTCATTTTCTACAAAGCCCCTCCTTCCGACAAGCGCAGTCTGCTCTGATTGGCCAGCTGACCCAGTGCATTGTGATTGGCCGAACACGTCGGAAATGTAACACCCCTTACCATTATCGGGAGCTTCATCTTTCAAAATAGATGTAAAGACAGAGTCCGAAAGGGGAACAGTCACGTGACAGACACAGTGATGAAGCTGGTATGTGTTTGCAGTACACAAGCCACGGTTAAGACAGCTGACTCCACTGTGATGTCTCTCTCTCTCTCTCTCTCTCTCTCTCTCTCACGCACACACACACGTGCGAGCACACACACACACACACACACGAAAACATTTGCGCATTTGAACAGTCAATAGCAAATACTTAAACTAATAACAAAACAGTAGCTGATTCAGAAGCGCCAGATTGTCATAGCAAAGTCAGAATGACCTCCTCTCCTAGGTTCACGAAACGGTCGTCCATAAAATGCATTGCTGTTTATGTAAGTAATCTTAAAGATTCTAAATGCATCTACTTTCGGAAGGACAAATAAAGTGCTTTTGCTTTCGCCTAGAAAACACACAGCGTTTCCCTGACATGGCTGCATCAACACTAAATGCGGTTACTGAAACCACGCCTTCTTCTTTGCGTGCACATTAGTGCGGCATTATGCTAATATTTCCACATTAGTGAGGTAGATATGTGGGGGCGTTTTAGACGAGCCGTTTTAGGGGGGCGTGGCAGAGTCTTAACTTGATAAAGAATATCTCTTTGGTTTTGAGACTTTAGTCTTTGCAACTTCATGGATCTTATCTATGCACGATCAGCTTGTAACACTCCCAAGAGAAAGGAAAATTTTAAATTGCATCATATGACCCCTTTAAGGGATAGAGGAAAGGTTTCTGATCCAAGGTACCTGATGATGGCAGTAATGCGCTGTTAAGTGCGGTTGCCAGTAAAAGAAAGAAAGAAGAAGAAGCAATGACGGTGTCACATTATTATTGTTCCGTGTGTAGCCACACTGGGCACCGCATGCTATCTAGGTAAAGTTCATGTTGTACTGAAGACATTAAAATATTAATAATGCACCTTACGCAAGACTTAGAACTGTTTCCTGAATACACGGTGACTCAACTGCTCTTCAAAGATGTAAAAAATGCGACGGAGTTGAGAAAAATGGCAGTGAATGGAGAAATAAAAGGCGCCTTGATCAATCCATCAATGGTAAGAGCACTAATCTCATTAGTGAGTGATTATATAAATTCTATACAGAAATTCACCATGGTATATTAAAACACAAAAACCAAAAAAAAAAAAAAAACAAACCCCCCCTTTTTTTTTTTTTCCCGCAAGAAAGTACCATGGTAATACCCTGTTTTGGATGGTGCAATACTGTTTTTGAACATTTGCATACACACACTACCTGTCACAAGTTCCCCCCCCGACAAGGTTTAAATGTTTTTGAAAGAAGTCTTTTGTGCTCACCAAGGCTGCATTTATAGTATACAACGTACAGTCAAAACATTAATATTGTGAACTATTATTGCAATTTAAAATACCTGTTTCTGTTTTAATATATTTTCAAATGTAATTTCTTCCTGTGTTGGTAAAGCTGAATTGTGATATATTTGCCATATATTTACTATTTTCATTTTTTCTGTAAAGGTTGTGGATGCATTCCAGATCCTGGTGGCAGCAAATAAAGCCGTTCACCTACATAAAAGTGGGAAAATGAAAACCCGGAGCCTTTACTCGGAAATCATTTTTAGTCTTTCACCCACAAACAACGTGAGTGATATTTCAGTACATGTACACAGCTGACACTAACTTTATTTGTTTACAGTGTGCAGTTTTAACAGAGTTTAATGTTTGGCAGATATCGGAAGCATTCAAAAGGTTTGGGATCTCAGACAGTGACAGTGCAGTTCTTATTGTGTTGGTACACAATAAAGACGAGACTCTCAACATCGATAACATCATCTCAAAGGTGGATGGGCAACAGATTACCGTTGATCGAGTGTCTGATTTGAATGATGTTGCCAAGATTAAAAAGGTATGTCTCCTCGGGTGGAATTTTTGGTTTTGTTTTAGTTTTTTTTTGCACTTGTTTAAAGTACATCTGTGTCTCTCATTGCAGCTCTACAAAGTCGCACCACAGGAGGAAAAGTGTGGCAGTCTATTGGACGCTGTTGTTTGCAGGATGGCCACTAAAGATGTTGCATAACTAATCTAGTCGTTTATTATTTGAAATAAACCCACACTGTATATCTACTTTTCATATCTCCTATAGTGGAAAATGTGGAAAAAAAATTTGTATAGGTATCCCATTTTTTTAATGAAAAAAAAAAAAAGGCATCTTGTGACACATTGTTAACGTTACTTTAATGCAGATGTGAGTGAGCCATTTTGAAATATACAATGTTTTCATATATACAGTTTCCAAATGAACTCTTGAACACTTGAGTAACAGCGTCCAAAATAACTATCTGTTTCCTGGTCTTTTGTACACCACAGTCCATAAGACGAGGAGTTGGTGCTCTTTCAACCTCAACTCCCAAACTCTACAAAGGTTTGACACATTTTGTTAAAGATTAAATAACGAGAAAAGTGTAACCATATCAGCAAAGTGTATAAATGAGCGTTTCATACTTGTATCAGAACAGATCTGGAGATAGGGGCCGTTTCTAGAATCACCACTTTGCCTTTACATTCATAATGCTTACATGCATATGCAAATTACTTCCCATAACTCCCAGAAGACATGGTCACAAAATGACCCCCTTTGAGTATCCGGGCAAACGGGTTTGCAAAACCTCTAATCTTAAATTAACTTGGTAGAAGAGGAATGTAAACAAATCATGATATGCTTGCACATTCCTATCACAACCAAAGCAAACAGAAGTAAAACATCACAAACTGACCAGTCCTCTGCATGTCCTCCAGTTTGATGTGAATATTGCAGGAGATGTTGAGTGGCAGTGTGGTTTAATGAACTTTTAGCATTTTCCAGGAAAAGAGATACAAAATAGGACTTGATTAATACTTAGTTTCAGAACGACTCGTGAAAGGAGGTGCATAGAATTTATAGAAGTTTTATATATGTGGTGTCTTGCATATTTGTGACGCTTGACCACAAGGGTCAATTTTTCGAAATTGAGATGTATACATCATCTGAAAGCTGAATAAATAAGCTTACCATTGATGTATGGTTTGTTAGGATAGGACAATATTTGGCCGAGATACAACTATTTGAAAATCTGGAATCTGAAAGTATTGAGAATCTAAAATCTAAATATTGAGAAAATCGCCTTTAACGTTGTCCAAATGAAGTTCTTAGCAATGCATATTACTAATCAAAAATTAAGTTGTAATATATTTACAGTAGGGAATTTACAAAATATATTTATGGAACATTATCTTTACTTAATATCATAATGATTTTGGCATAAAAGAAAAAATCGATAATTTTGACCCATACAAAATATTTTTGGCTATTGCTACAAATACTGAAGGAAAGAGATGGTTTTGTGGATTCCAGGGTCACATTTAGCATCATCACAGTCCTATTTGAAAAGTCAAGTCAAGTCACCTTTATTTATATAGCGCTTTTAACAGTACAGATTGTGTCAAAGCAACTGAACAGCATTAATTAAGAAAATAGTGTGTCAATAATGCAAAATGACAATCGTAAACACTAATTTTTCAGTTAAAGACAGTCCATCATTCAATTCAGTGATGTCATCATCCAGCTCAGCTCAGTTTAAATAGTATCTGTGCAATCAAGTCCACGATATACGCTGGAAATGAAGTCCCCAACTAAGCAAGCCAGAGGGGACAGCGGCAAGGAACAAAAACTCCATCGGTGAAAGAATGGAGAAAAAAAACCTTGTGAGAAACCAGGCTCAGTCGGGGGGCCAGTTCTCCTCTGACCAGACGAAACCAGCAGTTCAATTCCAGGCTGCAGCAATGTCACATTGTGCAGAGGACTCATCTGGTTCCTGTGGTCTTGTCCCGGTGGTCGTCTGAGACAATGTCTTTACAAGGGATCTGTATCTGGGGCTCATCTAGTTGTCTCCGCTGTCTTTCAGGGCTGTAGAGGTCCTTTCTAGATGCTGATCCAATATCTGGTCTGGATACGGACTGGATCCGGGTGACTGCATTTACCATCTGATCTGGATACAGACTGGAACAGGTGCTGATGCCATGGCAACGGGACACTATGCTCGGACATCCCAGGAGGACGAGGATGTTTTTCATCAGAAGCACATTCCACCTTCCAGAACCCTCTTCAGAGATCGGTTTGAAATAAGAAAGCATAAGTGTCCATGTGATGTAAGAGGACAGGGAAATAAATTGTGTTTACAGGAGCATTATTTTATTTTTTTCAGTATCAATTCAATGAAAATCAAGTTGTATTTTTATTTGACTTTATTTTATTCTTAATTTCTATTTCAAATTGATTTTACAAATATTTTAATTTACAAACAAATACCACCATGATGTATACTTAGTTGAGTCCTCTGCACAATGTGACTTTGCTGCAGCCTGGAATTGAACAGCTGGTTTCGTCTGGTCAGAGGAGAACTGGCCCTCCGACTGAGCCTGGTTTCTCCAAAGGTTTTGTTCTCCATTCTGTCACCGATGGAGTTTTGGTTCCTTGCCGCTGTCGCCTCTGGCTTGCTTAGTTGGGGACACTTCATTTCCAGCGATATCGTTGACTTGATTGCACAGACTATTTAAACTGAACTGAGCTGGATGAAGACATCACTGAATTCAATGATGAACTGCCTTTAACTGAAAATTGACTGTTTACTATTATCATTTTGCTTTAATGACACACTATTTACCTAATTAATGCTGTAAAGTTGCTTTGACATAATCTGTATTGTTAAAAGCGCTATATAAATAAAGGTGACTTGACTTGACTTAAAATGTTATACTTGTGTGTAAAAAAAGAGAGGCTTTTTATTGCTTTATGCAAAACATGTCTTATTCTTTTCTTTTGATTTTTGGGTTGTACTATGGACATGGACCTTTCTTGACAGTTTCTGTAAGATTTAAGAGATTTAAAATGATGTCCCTTTAATGTTCGTTGTATCTGCGATTTGTTTCTAAATGGACCTTTACTCTGAATCTTATTAGCTGTGCGGCTCTATCAGGGCACTGATCGCTTGAAGGACCAGACATTCTTCCTCAGTCAGATTTCCCAGGATGCTCTAGGGCACACAATATTTCCCCTAGCTGTGCTAACCAAAGATTTTGTGAAGAAAATAGCTGCTGAGGCTGACTTCCAGCATGTTCTAAAGAAAAAAGAGGTACTAACTTAAATAAATCACACTTTTGAAGATCTAAGATTTCCGGCACAAGAAATGTGACATTGAGTAGTGCTCAGTATTTTAAATGTAATATATTCCACTGATAAAAAAAATTATGCCAATGATAAATATAATGAATAAAGCGATTGATATATATTTATATATATAGATTTTTTTTTTCTTTTCTCTGAACGGGAGCAAGGGGATCTGTTCACTGGAGAGAGAGATTTTGAGAACTTTATCCTTGAGGTATGTTTGATGCCTCTTGTATTATTTAAAGCAATAAAAAAAACAAAGTCTAATAATTTTATAGTGAAAACTTTTTATGTTAGCTACCTTTTATGCTGATATCCGTGTTTACGGTCACAAAAATTGTATTGTGGACTGGATTATCAGGCTCAACAGTATGCCCACCTAACCTGTTACCAAGGGTATGGTAAGAAAAAAAACAACACTTTTTCCCTTTAATTTGATGAAATATTAGTTTCAGCAAAAAACACCAACATTTGTCCCTAAACTCCTATCCTACCTCTATTGAACCCTGTTACCTATTCTGACATTATTATATTTTTAATTCAGTTATTTAACATTATTTGTATTTAATATTTATTGCTAGAAAACTCAATATTCAGATATATCAACTTTATTCAAACATAGCCCACATTTTGTTAACAGGGTTGCAGAAATGGCAAACCTCATACAATCAACATTTCCTGCAAGTTAAAAACCTCCTTTCGCAGATAGTTTGTTGAAAGACTTTGTACTGTATTTTGATGGGAAGATCATGGGGCAGCATAAAGGTGGATAGTAATTTAATAATTGTTCATGTTCTCCTCCATAGTGTCTGTGATACTGTATGACTAATACACACATTATTACTGTATTTCGCCACAGGATGGTTCACATTGTGGTCAGAGGGCTAGAATGTAGGGCAGGTAGATCCTTGGTTTGTAGTTGATAAAGATATCACAACCGGTGATGTATTTGTGGTGAGTTACATTATTTATTAAAAAAGGCCACAAATGACTTTTCAGTTCGATTGATTTGTAAAATATGGCATCTCTTGCAGGGTCCAACCACTAACCATCCAGCACTGTTCCGAGACACATTACAGACCGACCGCTTCCACTGGATAGCCGGAGAGCCACCCATTGAACTTGTCCGCACTCAGATGATGGAATGTCACTTCCGTTTCAATAATCGGATGCCTTTAAGTGAGCTGCTTTCCATTTTAACTGGAAATTGTTAGAAAACAGGTCAGTTGACAAAGTTGCATAAGTAATAACCAGCAGCCAATATTTTTTCTCTGTTTTGCTTACAGCAGTGTTATTTCAGAATTATTTATATATATATTACAATATTTTATAACAAATTTGACTCAGCTTTTATTTTTTCTATTATTTTAATTTGAGTTAAATAAAAAAAAAGATTTAGTTTTAATAGTTTTAGACTAAACTACTTGATTTCATTTAGTTGTCAATAGATTCTGTCTTAAGCATAATATTTATTTTGTAATATTTTAAGAGAAATCATTTTGAATAGTTTTATTTAATAATCATTTAATAGTTTATTTTCAGTTTTAATTAACAATAACAAGACTACACAGGTCTACAAATTGTTTGATGTAACACAGTCTAATATAACTCTAATTCTTTTCAGGCTCCACTGCACTGTAACCTTGACTCTGATGGGTCAGTGTGGGGGGTAATGTTGAAAAGAGCAAATAAGTGCAATGACCTAGGACAGGTACACCAGGAAATATTCTACACAGCTGCAGATGTATCTGAATGTTTAACTAACTTCTTGCGTCATTATAAATCATTTACTAGGTCAGATACCCCATTGACTCCGTCTTCTGCACTATGACATATTCTCTATAAATAATGGACTGTAGTCCTTTTTTTGGTATCTGTTCAACAAATATGATGACATACATTATAAGTGGTATTAAAAAACAAAAAAGTTCAGATTGTACATTTAGGGCAGCGTTCAGCTTGCTAGGTTATTGGACCGTAAACAGCTACTCAATGTATTAACATAGGGTTTGGCTGATAGACGATGCCATCGTCCATCGCTGATGGCTGACAGACATCACGATGTTAAGCTGCATTTTGGAAATGGTATTTTTTTAATTCAAACCTGACTCCATTGTCTTTGCTTTGCAGTTTGCTGTCCTATACAAGGGAGATTAATGTTTGGGCAGTGGGAAGATCATTCGTCTGGGACCCACAATATTCACTCTTCAGAAAGGTCAAAACTGCATGAGCTGCCCACCTAAAGACACAAACCAACAACAACATCCAGAGCCTGTCAGCTGAGACACATGCAGCACAAACCAAGCACACCTCTGATCTCTTGTGTTTTATTAAAGGAACACTCCACTATTTAAAAAAAATAGGCTCATTTTCCAACTCCCATAGAGTTAAACAGTTGAGTTTTACCGTTTTCGAATCCATTCAGCCGATCTCCGGGTCTGGCGGTAGCACTTTTAGCTTAGCATAGATCATTGAATCTGAATAGACCGTTAGCATCTCGCTCAAAAATGTCCAAAGAGTTTCTAAATTTTTCCTATTTAAAACTTGACTCTTCTGTAGTTACATCGTGTACTAAGACCGACGGAAAATGAAAAGTTGCGATTTTCTAGGCCGATATGGCTAGGAACTATACTCTCATTCCAGTGTAATAATCAAGGAACTTTGCTGCTGTACCATGGGTGCAGCAGGCGCAATGATTTTACGCAGCGCCTGAAAATAGGCTAACTTCCGCCAACATAACCAACGTGACACCGCTTGCTACAGGAGGTGGAGGGGACTTTTTTAGGGTTGCTAAGCTACAGCTAAAAGTGCTACCACCAGACCCGGAGATCGGCTGAATGGATTCGAAAACAGTTAAACTCAACTGTTTAACTCTAGGAGAGTTGGAAAATGAGCCTATTTCCCAAATAGTGGAGTGTTCCTTTAAGGACACTGACAAGAACTTAACAAGAATAACAAGAGCAGGATTTTGCTGTGTAAGGACTCTCTTAGTATTCACAGACATTGACATGCGAGTTTTTTTTATTGTAATTAACTTGTAATTTATTTGTATAATACATATTGTTTGTTGTATTGCTCTTTCGGTTTTATAAATGTATGTGGTTAAAGTGCCTTTATTGTGCATCACATCCTGATCTATGCAATCTTAAGAGAAATATTAAGCTACAGGTTCATTGTTCTTCTTGAGCATCTTTACCAAGTTCTTTTCTCTGCCAATAGATGGCGTGACGCACATTCACTAATATGTTCTGGTGCCTTGGACATCTTCCTCAATTTCTAAGCAATGCAGATAACACTAATTAAAAAAAAAAAAACAAACAAAAAAAAAACGTATTTAATACATAGACTTTGTTGTTTTAAAATGGGGTTTAGAGAATAAATGATCGACCTGTGATGATAATATAAAGATTTTTATAAAGAAATGTAAGCCTACTATACATAATACCATATGTTTTTGGGTTTGGCTATCTCTTTTGTGTTTTCTAATAGAATAGCATACAATTAACAAAACTGTAGAAGTGTAAATTTAAACCACCCACTCTTTTAAAATAAAGGTTCTAAAAGGTTTTTTTTTAAGCAGTGTCACAGAAGAACCATTTTTGGTTCCTAAAAGAACCGTTCAGCGAACAGCCTTTAAAAGAACCATTTTTTGTTGTTGTTGTGTGAAAAATATTTTAATAATCAGAATAACCTTTTTTCCACTTTAAAGAACCTTTTGTACAATGGAAAAGTTCTGTGCGGGTTAAAGGTGGTGCCGATGCCAATAAAGAACCTTTATTTTTTAGAGTGTAGGTGTATGCTTTGTAAATATAATTAGTGTTATATATTTTTGTAAATAAACTTAAGAAAATGAGTTTTTAAAGAAGATTACAAGAAATCCATTGCTTTTTTTATGTCTTTTATGAGGAACATGGGAGGGGTCAGTGTACGTTTTTATCTGTTGAGGAGACACTAAAATTGCAGGTAAAAGAAACGCATACTTTTATATGCAATTTTAATAACACATGTAATTATAAATGCACGATTAAAAAAAATCTAAACTCAAAATAAATCAAACCAAACTATATTTTAATGCTTAAAAACTTTACAAATATTTCTGTAATTTTCAGTGTCTATATGCCATGTTACCACTAATAACTGTCTTATGGCATTTGCTATAAAAGTATGGCTACCGTGGTCATTTTTGTATAGAGAATAAATCATATTTTTTCCATGCACAATTTAGTTTTACTCTACTCATAGCGAATAACAGATAGAGAACCCAGTATTGATATCTCTTTATTACTTTACAGCCGCTTGTAAACTGAGCGATTTAAACACATGGTGCGCATTCATGTCACTTTAGGAGACAAAAAGCAGAAAACTTTATGGATATAGCCTAAACAAACGACAACGCGCATAACATAGTAAACGATACGGCGTTTTACAATGGTAGCATTTACCTCCAGAAATCTGCATTCGGACAGTTGCGTGAAACTGTTTCATCTCGTAAATTCGTTTTTTATAATGGGGACTTTCTGGTTTGACGCGCCGCGTCGCTCACGTTAGGGTGTAAAAGTGGCCAAAAGAACCAAAGGATAAATGCAGAGGTGAATAACAATAGTTGAATCTCCATGAGAGTTCTTTAGTCCTGAAAGGAGGTGCAGTGCAGGTTATGTTAATGACTGTGTGTGTGTGTGTGTGTGCTGTGGGAGAGACGCGTACGCACGGAGCCATTTTGTCCTTATTTAAAACTTAACGTGGGTAATGTCACTTGGCTCCATGGATACCAGCCGGATAAACTGTGTTTTCTCCTGTTAAAAAGCTACAATGAAGGATAAAAGAAGGTCGACGTGCCGGCAGAAGGAGAGTTGACGAGTTTTTCTGCACGTTTTGTGGAGTTTTACACCATGGATCTAGTAATGTGTTGGTTATTATGGGTTCACCTTCTCCTCTGCGCTCCTCTCATGGGATGTTTCGACTTGCACCTCAGGGAGACTTTACATTCTGGAGCTGTTTTGGCCAATTTGTCACTGGGACCAGGTTGGACGTATAAAATAGACAGGACTTTTACTTCCAAGTACATTGGGATGTTTACTAAAGTGGACTGGAGAGATGGAGTGGTGCGTTTAAATGGAGAGGTGGATTGTGCGCGCGCCCCTCACAGCGCGCTGCCTCTTTATTTTAAAATCCAGTCATTGACAACTGAAGGACTAGTTAACGCACATTTCAATGTATTTGTACATGGACGAAATTGCGTGTTCAAATATAAAAGGAAGAGAGTGACTAAGCCTGATATTAACGTGGATTGCATTTATAACTTGGGACTAACTTCCTGCTTTTCTCCTGGTGATTTACTCCTTAGTTTTAAAGACTATTTACCTGCCTTCACAAGAAACTCTGGTGTGTTTGCTACTTCTTGCACCTCAGACCGTCTGAATGTGTTTGTGCGTAACGGGACTTTACTCGTGAAGGACGCGTACTGTTTGGAGACGGACTTGAGACGCCTTAAAGACACTATTCGCTGTTCGTTTCACGATTCAAACGCTGAGACCTTTTCTATGTGCCTTAAATTACGATTCGCCTCAGTCCAAACATCATTATTACATTCTATGCAACACGTATCAAATAAATGGAAACCGAGAATAAGGCGAGCCGTGAATTCAGCGCTTCAGTTTCAGTTACCGTACTACCAGGTTTCAGTGCCGGAGAACGAGCCTGCGGGTACGCGAGTCATCACCCTCAAAGCGACTGACAGCGACCCTGGAGAGGCGGGGAAGATCGAGTATGGCATGGAAGCATTACTCGACAGCCGTTCCAACGACTTCTTTCGGATAGACCCTCAAACCGGCAGCATTGAGACTGTCCAGCCCTTAGACAGAGAAGTTAAAGACACACATGTGTTTAAAGTCACAGCAACTGATAATGGCACTCCGCGACGCGTAGCCACGTCGTCCCTGACCGTTACAGTTAGTGACACCAACGACCACGGGCCCGTTTTTGAACAGAATGAGTACAGGGTTAGGATACGAGAAAATGTGGAAGTTGGGTTTGAGGTGATTACAGTCAGGGCGACAGATGGAGATGCACCATCCAATGCGGACATGATATATAAGATTGTGAATGGCCAGGGTGTTAATTCTGGGTTTGAAATTGATTCTCGGAACGGACTGGTCAAGATTCGCGTGCGTCCAGATAGAGAAACCATGGCCCAGTATCAGCTGATAGTAGAGGCCAACGACCAAGGAAAGGACCCTGGGCCCCGCAGTGCTACCGCGACAGTGCACATCACAGTTGAAGATGAAAACGACAACTATCCACAGTTTAGTGAGAAAAGATATGTAGTTCAGGTGCCAGAAAATGTGGCGGTTAACACTAAAGTGGCCCAGGTAGAAGCCACTGACCGAGACGAGGGCAATAACGCTAAGGTTCATTACAGTATAATCAGCGGCAATGTAAAAGGTCAGTTCTTCATTCACACCCTTACCGGAGCCATTGATGTCATAAACCCTCTGGACTACGAAATTATCAGAGAATATAACTTGCGCATAAAGGCCCAGGATGGAGGCAGGCCTCCTCTCATTAATGGAACAGGCATTGTTGTCATCCAAGTTGTGGATGTGAATGACAATGCTCCTATGTTTGTAAGCACACCTTTCCAAGCCACCGTTTTAGAGAACGTGCCCATTGGATATTCTGTCATTCACATTCAGGCCATTGATTCTGATTCTGGAGAAAATGCTCGTTTGGATTACAGCCTCACAGACACCACTCCGGGCTTTCCCTTCACCATCAATAACAGCACTGGATGGATAACAGTCAGTGCTGAGCTGGACAGGGAAACCACTGAGTATTACACCTTTGGAGTAGAAGCCAGAGACAACGGTGTTCCAGTGATGTCGTCCTCAGCTAGCGTTAGCATCACCGTCCTAGATGTGAATGACAACATCCCTGCATTCACCGAAAAGCTATACTCGCTAAAAATCAATGAAGATGCTGTTGTAGGGACCAGTGTGTTAACTGTTACAGCTCTGGACCGTGATGTGAACAGTGTGGTCACCTATCAGATCTCCAGTGGTAATACGCGGAACCGCTTTGCCATCACTAGTCAAAGCGGAGGTGGACTCATCACGCTGGCTTTGCCGTTAGATTACAAACAGGAACGCCAGTATGTTCTGACTGTCACTGCCTCTGATGGTACACGCTTCGACACCACGCAGGTGTTCATCAATGTAACTGATGCTAACACTCACAGACCCGTGTTCCAGAGCGCAAGCTACCATCAGACCTTCAGCGAAGACCGACCCATTGGATCAACTGTTGTGGTAATCAGTGCCACAGATGAAGATACAGGTGAGAATGCACGTATTACCTATATCATGGAGGACAATGTTCCACAGTTCAAGATTGATCCGGACACAGGTGCCATCACCACGCAGATGGAGATAGACTATGAAGATCAAGCCTCCTACACATTGGCCATCATTGCTAGTGATAATGGAATCCCTCAGAAGTCTGATACCACCTACGTGGAAATCATTGTTCTGGATGCCAATGATAATGTGCCACAGTTTGGGAGGGACAAATATCAGGGTACAGTATTTGAAGACGCACCTGTGTTCACCAGTGTGCTCCAGATATCTGCTTCAGACAGGGACTCGGGGTCTAATGGGCGTTTGAGCTACACCTTTCAAGGTGGCGATGATGGGGAAGGAGACTTCATGATTGAGCAGTACTCTGGAATTATAAGAACCCAAAGGAAGCTGGACAGAGAGAACGTTCCAGTGTATAACCTGAAGGCCTATGCAGTAGATAGAGGTGTTCCTCCTCTCAAAGTAGCGGTGGAGATCCAGATTTCTGTGTTGGACATCAATGACAATGCTCCTGTTTTTGAGAAGGATGAATTGTTTATCTACATCAAAGAAAACAGTCCTGTTGATTCAGTGGTTGCCCGGATCAACGCCATGGATCCAGATGAAGGAACCAACGCTCAAATATTGTACCAGATTGTGGAAGGAAATATCCCAGAGGTCTTTGATTTGGATATATTCACTGGAGACTTAAAAGCACTCGTGGATTTGGACTACGAGACCAAAATGGAGTATGTCATAGTCGTACAGGCCACGTCCGCACCTTTGGTCAGCAGAGCAACCGTCCGCATTCGTCTGATTGATGTCAACGACAACGATCCTGTCCTGCAGGATTTCGAGATTATCTTCAATAACTACGTCACCAACAAATCCAACAGTTTTCCGTCTGGGATTATAGGAAAGGTACCTGCCTATGACCCAGATGTGTCAGATGAGCTCAAGTATAGTTTCACTGAAGGAAATGAGCTGAGTTTGCTGATTCTAAACCCAAATACTGGAGAGCTCAAACTCAGCAAAGATCTGGATAACAACAGACCTCTGGAGGCCACCATGAAAGTTTCTGTCACAGGTCAGTTAACTTTTCTTTGTATCTTTTGAATCAACTGTCTTTGCTTGAAACATTCCTTAAGTTTGAGATGCTGCAGGGTAGGGTAAGCAGGGTAAAACAAATCAAAATCAAAATCAATGATTTGATAAAGACAAACTAATGTTTAATATATAATTTAAATATGTTGGGTTGATGTTGATGTATCTGCTGCTCCGAAGGGCTGCATGATTTCAGGCTGTGTTTGCTGCAGGCTGAACCACAATCCTGTTTTTCTGCTTATGAGGTGTTTGTTAGAAGAAGGCAAGAACCGTTTTTGCGTGGGAATGAAAGTCTCAGTTCACTTTTAGAGGATTATTTAACTTCAGTTAAATCCAAACCCTTCCAGTATTCTGTTATGAAATGTTTGAGATGAGCAACATATTGTTGAATTAAGTGCCTCTTAGTATTGTAATGACTTTCCTCACTGACAGATCACTCAGTTTATCCTTTCATTCTCTGTGATAATTTGTACCACAAATCACAATTAAGGTTTTTTTTTATGCAAGTTGTTCCGTGGCGTGCTAGTGTGTTGTTACAGCGCTTTATCATATCTCTGGCTGTGTTAGATTATGTACAGCCAGCCTCTTCAAATGGCATCAGCATCTCATATCTCACACTCTTCTTTCTGTTTCTGTCCTCCTTTTCTATCACTCTTTCCCTCCCACATACCGCTCTTCCTGTTAATTTGCAACTTGCAATTGAAATACATCTCACAGAATACAGCTCTCTTGTCTGTACTTTGTGGCTTTGCGGCCATGTCTTTGTTGGTCTGATTGCCGGTCCTCATCTGAATGTGCATGCTCATGGTCATTGTTGGGCTTGCAATGAGCCGCATTCATGCCATGCTCTCTCATTCATGACAAAGACACATCGGTTTCCAGCGCCATAGCAGTTCCCTCCCTCTTTTACCTCCTCTCATTTCACACAGCTCTTCTTCTTTTTGGTCTGATAATCTAATGCATTTTATTCCTTGGACATACCCACATGTCAGATGTTAGGTAACCATTAACACTGCTTATGTGACCTCTTCACCTCCAGCCCAGGGAAAAGGAAACTTAAGGGAAAACATGTTACAGAGCTCTGGATTTGAATGTTTACACTGGTCTGTGAATGAGTTGAATGCATTTAGCTGATAACAAGGTGTCTCAAATTCAGCCATTCTCAGAAATGTAGCAAATGTTTTTCGATCATGCAGTTTTTGAGTCTTAGCAGAGCTGAAAGAAGACAGCTTAGACTGAAATAATTTAGTTAAATTGTTTGTTTTTCCCCCCCATATATTACCCATTTATATACATGCTTTACCGTTTGCTGTTTCTGTTGGTTATACTTTAGGTCGGGTTTTTTTTTAAACCACCAAACCTAAGTATTAAACGTTGTTCTTACTTTTAACTAATCTGACTTATGATTTTGTCCTGACAAACAATAAAACAGGCAAAAACATAATGAAAAATTAATGAATAAATGAATAAATATTGAACATACCCGAGTGGCTTGAGCCACATCGACGGACCAAAATATCATAGAGACTTGGGGATGGGCTCTTTTGATTTGGAGCTGAAAGCAGCCACACAGAGCACACTAGAAACCACATAGCAACATGTTAAAACCTAGTCAATACAAATGCATAACAGCGCGCTAGCAACCACCCACTAAGACACCCACTAGAATCATGGTGGTGAGTTTTGCATGGGCAAGCACCATTCACTTTTTTTTTTTACAAAATGTAGCAACACATTGTTACATTTTTTTGTTGTTGTTGTTACCTGATTTGCTACCTGACAAGTTTTTAAGGATCATTCCTAGCCCTTCATATTTAAATGTACCATACTCCACACTTAAATGCAAAGCGGTAAATCATTTTTACTCATATTTCAGACTGTGAAAGTGAAAATCATTTTTTGATGGCTTTTGTTGGTTTAACTTAATGTAGTCATCTTAAGGCAGTCATGTTAAACAATATTTTAGACTGATATAAAACCAGTTTCTTTAAGTGTTACCACATGGCTCACATTTTTATCTTACCTCATAAAGGGAACACTATGAAGACACTGTTATCTTTCATTCCTCAACAGGTGTTTTTCCTATCGACTTAGCTTTAATTATTCATTCAAGTACTTGGGGACACACAAGAAGTCCCAGATATGTACCTGATAAAACAAGTTAACATTCTAGTCAAAACAAGGGCCATTCTACCCTGAAACAATACCGGTTTGCACAGCAAACACGATGGAGTGAGGGCTGCTTGTTTGAACAGTAACCCAATCTCTCTTATCTGTGTCTGTTAACATTCAACAAGCCTTTTCCCGATTTGAGGGGTGTCCTCTGCAAAATGATGCCGCTTTTTTTTTTAGCCCTGCACCTTTGTGCTTTATTTCACTGGATCAATACGAGTGATAAACCATCTGTCGAGGCCTCGAGAAAGATGGAGCCAGGCATCATTCATACTAGGGTGAAAAGATAAAAATCGCAATTGCGATAATATCGCGATATGACAAAACGTTGTTTTGTTTAATCTATCTAATATTGTGTTGGTCATACTATACAATAGAGATGGGAGAAAAGATTCTCAAAAGATTCTGGATCGATTCTGAGCTAGTTTTTAACCAAAGATGCGCGATGGGCGGACATGTGGCTTTAGAAAAATTAATCCTGCTTGCTTACAGTGGGGAGGCGCTCTCTCTCTCTCTCTCTCTCTCTCTCTCTCTCTCTCTCTTCACACACACTCGAACCATCCACACAATAACCTTTAATAAAGTTCGGAAAGGTTGAAGCGAATTACAAGGACATTTGTGCGCTTCATTGAACAGGATGCGCTGTGAGAAAAGCGTGCATTGCTGTCGCTTGCAGTGTGTCGTCTCGCCCGCCGGTATTTTCGTTACAAATGCTCTACGAACACCGCCTCAGTTATGTCGTTATGTCAATTTCAAATGCTGACGTGTGCTTTGTGAAGAGTGCTCGGTCATGCGACTGTGCGCGACTCTTTTTAAGTGGTTAAATATACTTGCACCTCAAAATGCTTTTATGACGCGAAATTAATGTAAACACAGTCAGTTATGTCTTAAAGGATCAAACAGACAGGACAAACCACATCTTATATTTCAAAAGAGATCTGTGCATTAGTGTGAATGCAGCTTATTAGATCTGCTGCTCTCTATGATGCCATCATAATAATCAACAACAGTAAAATTGAGAAAGAGAAAAATCACAAACAGCTCTTGAAAGGAAAATGTTCAGATACTCTTAAATACTGAAAGCACTCTTTGTTTATGGGTCTGCTTAGGTTCCAGACTACAAATAATCTGTTTGAGCTGTCTTTAACTGCAAGGCAACGTGCACTGACATGTCTTAAATTATCTCAGTTGCCATGTTGTCTCACGATACACACCGTAATGTTTTTTTTCTAAGGCAAGTTTAGCTACGTATAGATCCTAATTAACCTCAGGCTAATCCTGGCTACATCCATCCCTGTTTCTAGTAGTTATTCCAACTTCTTAACAGGCCTTGTTTAATACCTTTTTTAATGTGTGATTTATTTTAAAAAAGTACTTATGGAATTAAAAAAAAAAAAGTTTTATTAAGACTAATCAATAAGAAAAAAATATATAGTTTTGGAATCTGACTGCGACTCCCAGAATCGGAATCGAATCGTGAGTTGCCTAAAGATTCCCACCCCTACAATGATTTATTGCTCGTCTTTGTTGAATAATACAGAAGATAAAGAGCTTAAAAAAAATAATTGCATATTAAATCGCAATCGCAATATTGGTAAAAATAAATCGCAATTAGATTATTTTCCAAAATCGTTCAGTCCTAATTCATACTGGTGAAATTGCATGTTTTTGATGTCTTCATCTTTTGGTTTTGATCCATGTCACATCTAAAGAGAGGAGGGGAGGGGATTCATCACTTCTAGCCATTTTCTTCTTCTTTTACCCCTGCTGTCAGCAAATGAGCCTGCCGATACATGCAGCCTTTTTCAGCGGGTTGAGCTTCTGCCCGTGGGCCACTGCATCTGTATCTCTTGTAGTTGACTGTAACCCACTCAGCGCTTCAGGTCTTGCATACCTGGACTATTCTACATTGCATTACCAAACTCTCTGAACTTGTATTTCAGTTGGGACATACTGTATGTTGCAAAAAGGTATCTGAGTCTTGTCCTTGTTCGATGTTGAGGTTATAGATAAAGCTCAATGACTTGCACTGTTTTACTGAAATAATTTACTTTGAAGCAATTTTCTCACCAGACCTTTTTAGATACAGACTTTGGGTCCCACTTTATATTAAGTGGCCTTAACTACTATGTACTTGCATCAAAAAATAAGTACCATGTACTTATTGTGTTCATATTGTATTGCAAAACCCTTGTGCTGCTAATGAGGTGGGATACAGGTAAGGTTAGGGACAGGTTTGGTAATAGGGGTAGGTTTAAGGTCGGTTAGGCGTAAGGGATGGGTCAACAGTGTAATTATAAATGTAATTACATAAATTAATTACAGATGTAATTACATGCAGATATTTTTTTCAAATATAAGTACTATGTAATAACATGTATATACACAATAAGTGCATTGTACCAAATTATTAATTTGAATGTAAGTACATAGTACTTAAGGCCACTTAATATAAAGTGGGGCCGTACATTTTTATAAATAATTACAAAGAAATGATAAGTTACAAAACTGATATAAACACAGTACAATCAATTAAGTTAAGAGTAAGGGAGACTTGTGAATGTAATTTTTTTTTTAAATGTGTAATGAAATCAATTTCATCAAAATATGTAGTTAAAGACTACTATGAATTCATTGATCAAAATATGTTAATAAAAAGGATATGAGATAACATTTCATGTAATTCTAAAGTAGATACCACATAAAATTTGTCTTAAACATATTTTATTCCTGACAACTGAAATAGAAAGTACCATTTAAAGGTGAAACTGTTCAATACAACATTAATAAGTAATATAAAATAAATGATATCATTATTTGCTACTTTGAGATGTGCTCTTATTTGAGATATAGTTGAATAATATCATAATGCTACACCTGCTCTATATAAAGGAGGCAGCTGTGACATTTTGACTGTTGTATTCAATTCAAAGGGATGTTCCAATCTTTCAAAATGAAAAAATGAGAGGCAGCGGATGATTAGATCTCAAAATCCTTCAGTGAATGATGGAAATCGGCATGGGCTTCTACGGAATTCTGCAGCTGTTGATTCGCTTCAGGCCTACCTATGAGTAAATGGAGTTATGAGCGGAGTAATTTGTATGTAATGACTGTTATGTTGTGCTTTCATATGTAGGTTAAATGTAAAACCATTTGAGCTACCTCATAGAGCTGAAGGGGCCGAAAGCAACAATTGTTTTGCACAAGGATATCCTCTTCACTGTAGAGTGAATGTGAATTGTCTTTAGTTGTAAAAGCTGTTTCTGTGTGTTTCATACATGTATTGTATGTGTTGTGTGAGCAGACAGGGTCAGACTAGGGCTGGCCAGCTGTGTCCTGAGATCTGCTTTCTGACATGCACACAGCAGCTGTAAGAGAGACAGATAGAGACTTTAATCACTGTGAAACTTCCCTGAACCCTGCAGTGCTTGTCCCCTGTCATCTGCATGTCATCAACAGAGGAGATCTTCAGTCCAGGTGTGACTGTCCTTCCACCTCGTCTACACATGACCCTCTGACCTCTGATATCACAGACATGCTGTGGGTGTCACTCTGTTAAACATACTTTGTTTAAATGGATGAATCCCAATCAACAGAATATCAGTCATGAATAAGATTGAAATGGTAAAAGAAAGTGTTATGAGATGTTTAGATATTTAAGTAGTATTATTTTTACACTGTTTTATGAAGGTGTGCGTGATGCTTCCACATGCAAAATTCACCACCACAAAGCTGTTTGTGTTGCTATGCAGTTGTATTTGGACTGTATTTTTAGTAGAGGTCGACTGATATGGGGTTTTCCTCTGGTCGATGACGATATTTAGAAATCAGGGCAGCAGATGGCTGATATATGATGCCAATTTTTTGCCCGATTTCCCCCCCCCCTTCAATTCATCTCATAAAATATAATAGTTAAGTTAGTGGTCGACCGATATATCGCCAAGGCCATTGGCCGATATTTGGCATTTTTCAAATATCGGCATCGGCCGATAAGTTTTTCTGGATGGTCGATGTGTTCGAGGTGAGACTTTTATTCTGACGGAGCTGAGTGAACGCCAACGCCAACGCCTGAACACAGTGCTCACATTCTCCCTCTTGTAGCGAACAAGAGGGAGAATGTGAGCAGTGTCGTCGTTCAGTTCTGTCTAATACGGATAGAAGTCTATTTAATAATCAGATAGAACGGGTAAACAAAGGAATTAAAAAATGTATACAAAAAGTATTATAACGATTGCTTTAATATTATTAGTAATAGAAAGGCAAACATAATACTTTCTCGTTTGCCGTCAGCATTCAGCAAATACGCATTTATATCATTTAAACAAATCTTTGAATGACTAATGAACATTTAATTTCACAAACCTTGCAGACTCAGTCGAATCTAGTTGAAGTGTGCATTTGTATCCGTGCAAATTGAATGCTGACAGGAGGAGAGTTCTGCTTGACTGGAGACGTGCGATCGACAAACTTTAAACTAGTGATTTCAAATTATGCTGCGCTTTATGCATTTGCCTGCTGTCATATTCATGTCATTTTCACTATGTGCTGTTTGTAAAATGAGTGTTACCTTGGCTTTATTTGAAAAAAAAAAATATGATTAATATGCACACAAACTTCCCAGAATACTGAGTGCCCTGTTGGTTACAGTGTTTACTTCCTTTTTAATTAGATTTTTATTAAATGTTTATTTATTTGTGAAAAATGCTTTGTCTTCTAATGTATAAGTATGTTTATTTAATACAATTATTTTTAATCCATTTTCAAATGATTTTAAATTTCTTAAATATAAAGTAAAATAAATCAAATTATATCGGCTTTACATCGGCCACCCTGCTTTCCAAGATATCGGCATCGGCATCAGCTGTCAAAACCCTAGCGTTCGAACCACTAGTATACTACGAGTGATACCGAAAGTTGCTTAAATTAAACATTTATTGAACAACACAAGCCTCTCCAATCAGCGCACTTGTATAATTTAAATAAAAAAAACAACATGTTCAATATTAAATACACAAAACAGGTAGCCTGTTGTAACATTTGGATAAAAAAATAAAGTTTTAGTGCACAAAAACTTACATAAAAACAATATAATAAATAAAATAAACAAGAGTGTTCTACACAGTTGCACCCAGCAGCATAACAAAAATGAAAGAGTTCTCTCATATTACACAACCAGCTGCTCATAACTGCTTAAGAGCGATGACGTCATTTAATGAGGAAAGTTAACATGCACGTTTTAGCCAGAAGTATTGTCTGAATTGCACGTGTTTCTACTTTCACATGCAAATGACTTGTTTACCTTTATGGTCGGCATAGAGTAGGCTACAATTAGGGTTGCTACCTTCAGCGAGGCAAAATAAGGGACACCCATTCACAACTACAGTTCTGCAGCTGTTACGGATGGGATGAATTTTTATTCTTATTTTTTTTATATATATATAAATTTGCTTGAATTAGAACTACGTTATGTAATTATTTGTCCCATTTTTATCTAAACAATTTAGCTCTTTTTTTACTTTTTAAAATGCCAAATTGTTTATGACATACAGTATATGATTATTTTGATGTATATATTTATGATTAATCATAATCAAATCATAATGATAATAAATTAATAAAAATAAATTATAAATTAATAAATAGGGCCTAACATTAATTATAATATATTAATTTATCTGTCTAATCATGTCTAAAAATATAATAATTATGTCTACCAAGCTCTGATAATGTATGGAATATTATATTAACAGACTATCCAAATTTTAATAAAACAATAGGCCTATACCTTTAGAACAGGGGTGGGCAAACTTGGCCTTTCCAGTCCACTTTCCTTCAGAGGTTAGCGCTAACCCTAATCAAACACACCTGAACCAGCTAATCATTGTCTGCAAGACTACTAGAAGGCTACAGGCAGGTGAGTCATATCAGGGTTGGAGCAAATCTCTGCAGGAAAGTGGCCTGGAAGGGCCAAGTTTGCTCATCACTGCTTTAGAAGCACGGATGTGTCTGTCACTTTAAAGGTATGGTTCACACAAAAATGAAATTAGTCATAATTTACCCAGGTTGTTCTAAACCTGCATAAAAGCTCTTTCTTCTGTTGAACACAAAAGAAGATACTTTGAAGAATGTGTCTCAACTAAACAGCTGCTGGTAGTAAGGTAAAAAAAATAAAAAAAATACTATCAGAGTCGTTGGGTACCAGAAACTGTGTGGTTAACTACATTATTTAAAGTTTCTTCTTTAATGTTCAACAGAAGAAATTAATTATTACAGATTTGGAACAACTAGTGGGAGTGTATAACGATGACAACATTTTCATTTTTGGGTGAACTGTCCCTTTAAGTCAGACAGTCCAACGTGAACAACTGAAATGCAAACTACGCGTTCATCATTAGTTACTGGACAGACACATTGATAACTTTCCCATTCAGCCCTACATCTGGAGAGTCTTGTGTTCAAAGGGCAGATGTGAGCTCCTATGTTTTAAACCGCGCAGGTTTGTTTACCGCATGCTGCGCTCGTGTGAAAGGGCTTTAACGGTGCGCGTTCTGGAGACTCCGTCACTACAGAAAACAAATATGTCAAAATCACGCGCAAATGAGCTTCTCTGATACCTCTTATGAAATTGATTTCATTATGATTGCTATTAGTATTATAAACAGTGCAAAATACTTGTGTTGGCCTTTGTAAAATATGGGACAAATCGTGTCCCGTATTGATTTGATTATTTTACCTTTAAATACGGGACAATTCCGTATTTTAAGGGACGGGTGGCAACCCTAGCTACAATGTAATTACGCTTTCGAAATGGTCTGTTTTCCCCTGCCATCGTTAGCTGAAGCTGTGTGTGAACAAGGCACGGCTGCAGAGTGTGAGTTGCTCCGTTTCACATGCAGCCTCAGAGGGTGAGAAATTCTCTGGTACAGTAACAGAATTTATATCGCAGGCTACTATAATAATTTAGCCGCTGGCACCCGTGACTGTAGCCTAAACTACAGCTGGTTGAAGGCTCGCTAACAACACAGTTCCAAAAAGTTACTCTCATTCTCTCTCCAAAAGTAGCATCAAATATGAGGCGGATCATATGGGAGCTTATATGAATTTGTACATTTTGAGTTGAGCGAAAACATACAGGTTTTAGAAATAAGCACGAAAGTCCACCCCTAAACCTAACCCTCAGCTGGGTGTTTGCAGATTTAAAACAAAATGTGTTACTAATTCGCTAAAAAAGTTACAATTGCCATGAGAGAGTGTTCTGGTCTCTAGATACAAACAGTGTTTCATTGCTGAAGTTTGGTAGACATAACAAAAAAGACTCAAGGTCTGTGTACTTTAAACAAGCTCAGTTTTATTGAAACTTTTCACTTTACACTCTTAAAAATAAAGGTGCTTCACGATGCCATAGAAGAACCTTTTTGTCTAAATGGTTCCATAAAGAACCTTCAACATCTGAAGAACCTTTCTGTTTCACAAAAGGTTCTTTGTGGTGAAAGAAGGTTCTTCAGATTACAAAAAGGTAAGAAAGAGATGGTTCTTTAAAGAACCTTTAACTGAATGGTTATTTGTGGAACCAAAAATGGTTCTTCTATGGCATCGCTTGAAGAACCTTTTGAAGCACCTTTATTTTTAATAGTGTACTTGCATTGCTATATCCTTCCCTAGTGTCTGTTGAAACTGTTATTAGATTACTTGAGGCAAATTGTGTCAGCACTGTTCTCTTACCCGTCTTTATTTGGCGCAGTTCCTCTTGAACATTGTCCTTTATTAACAGACAGACAAATGGCCTCTACTGTATTTGATACTAGCAATTTTGATTTACCGCAGGTTTCTTTAAAATGTCTAAAGGTAACGTCTACAACTTTATTTTCTAAAGGATGAAGCTCAGAAATCCTCCTCTTCACATTCCTGTGCTCTGATAGCAGAATACAGCCCGAGACTGGAAAACCTGAACATTAATTAAGCTAAAATAACTGTCTGCATCTCTGTTAAATGAGCAGGAAAGGAATTTGATTCATGTTTAATCTTGCAAACTCATTTGAAGGTGGAGAGAGAAGACAGAGAGAGTGATGTGGTCTCCAACCAGTGCCAAGAGGGGCAAACAATAACCGCTCAAGGTTTGGGTCATTTGAGGGTAGTTTACATGAATATATGGGTCAGCATTGTGGTTTAAGAGGAGTATTTGTAAGTTAATTATATGGTTTTGTTTGAGCTATAATGTTTTCAGGCCTCATATGCCCTTAAGTGTTGGGAAATCTTTTTATGATAATGAATGTTTTTGTCCTTCACTTACAATAAAAAAATGCTGATTTTAAAGGAATATTCTGGATTAAATACTCTGCCACAGAAAACATTTTTCACTCACTCTGATTTTCAAAACAAAGGTCATGTTTACAGTAACTTACAATGGAAGTTTACAATGGACGTCTAAGTCATTCAAGGGGCGTAAAGTAGGGTTGTGACGGTGAGGAAATTTTCCCACCGGTTAATCGACGTGTGACAACACTGGTAATACCGGTATCACCGTGGGCGCGGGGGCATTCCCTCTTTGTCTCGCTTTCCTTCACTTTTAAATAGCTTGTAAAAGTGGCACATTTTACTTTCACTTTCAAATAGCGGCATTTCGGCGTAAAGCAATTGTTCGTTAGAATTTTTCCTATTTTTTTCGCTTTCCTTCGCTTTTAAATAGCTTAAAAGCGCCGTGCACATTTTACTTTCACTTTAGAATTAGCGGCAGTTCGGTGTCAATTGCTTGAATGCAACAACAAAATACAACGTCAAACTTACTTTAGCCTATATATAAAACATAGAACTTTTATTAACAAAACAAATAAAAATACACCATGCTAAAGGGCAGGCTATGCCTAATATAAAAACAAATAACTTGCATAAAGTTTAAATAGGTATACAAAACTGTAAATAGGCTAAGTAAACATGTACTATAGATCTATATATCTATAGAATAAGTAAACATAGTATAATATATAACCAAATAAATAAAAAACGTAGAAAGTTTATTAGCAAAACAAATAAAAAAGCTTGGAGGCACGGCATAAACACCTTGATGTAAAATAAAATAAATAAAACACAAAGTTTAAATAAAGTAATCAGCAAACACTGTGGAACCAAATAATAAGAACCAAAATCACCTTAGATAAACGGCAAAAGTAAACAGGCTTTTCAAAATCCAAAATATTGCCAAACAGGTGCTTTTGCATTTCGTTTCGAAACTAAATCTTCCGCGATCGTCTTGTCTGTCTCACCTTCTTGTCAGTCAGCTCGACTCCCTCTCCTCACTGAATAAATTAAATCTGATCTGTGATGCGACTGTCTGTTCTTTTACTGAACTAAATCATTTTTATTACTATAAAAAAATCAAAACGACGGAGGGGGTCGGTGTCGGTGGGCAAGTGACTTAACCGGTGTTGCGGCTTAACACCGGTATCACCGTCAACACTGTCTATCGCGGCAAGCCTAGCGTAAAGCAGAAATATGCAGGCCATATTGTTGCTGAAGAGCTTAAATTAATTATTTCATACAAATATTGTTAGTTTTGATCTTGAGTTGAACTAATCACCGTGTAGCATGGGCTATACTGTTCTAGGCTGAGCATCTTTTCTGGTTGTGTATTACCAACTTAATTCTTCTGGGTGGAGTCTGCTCAATGTAAACAGTACTTTGTGGATAGTCATGCCCATTTTTGGTATTCTTAAACATATTGTGCATACGAATCATTCCTGGCTTTTACCGGTATCACATGAGCATGGCAGTAGTTGAACAATTTCATATAACTTTTCACAGACAAGGTTAAAACTGTTAGAACACAGACTAGATAAAACATATAATATTTACATATTGCTATGGTTGTCAGGACTTTATGAAATTTTCCGCATGCCGTAGATAATGTTTATAGAGTTTACTTGTTATGAACCCCAACTTTTCTTTTAATTGAGTAGATTTTCCTGTAAAACGCACAGAGTTACAACTCACATCCAGCTTGACCTGTGCAGTGGTGACAAGTTACAAATTACAGGACTTTTTTCTCAAGAACTGCCTTCTGGGTGCTTGTCTGAAAATGGCATGCCCCTTAGGCAATACTACTGAGATCTTAACCACAGTTAACGCCACCTGCGGTCTCCAGAAATGTCAGAGATGTTTGATGATGTTCTACAGCCCTTTGCATTGAATACCTTCAGTGAAGATGAACTTTGCCCATTCAGAAAATTAATAGTCTTCATAGAATCTTAAAAGCTACGTCCTCTAACTCCACAGAAATATGAAGCGCTCCTGACAGGAAATCCTACAAACCATAGAATCACTGAATGGTGGCATTCAATGAAGAATGCTATATAAACTGTCCGCCTTTTTGTAGATTGTCTAAGCGTCTTTAAGAATAGCATGAACTCTCATCCAGGATTAAATGGCTGTTTGTTCAGACACATCTCTGGTTGGGCAGTCTGGACAGGTTGGGTTGTCTTCAAGGTGCGTTTTTTTAACCGACTAGGCCTGACCTGTCAGCTCAAGTGAAGTGGAGGTCCCATTCTCATTGGGGCTAGATTTAGTACAGACGTTCAGACGTAATCCAGATCTGTGATTCCCCCGGCTGGAAGTTGGAAGGGGAACCTGTTCGCGTGTAACATGACACACTTTCCGCTCTATCCCGACCCTATTCTGCTGCACATAAAAGATGTCTTTGTCCTTAACACTAAGGAGCTAGAAAAGCATCTGTTTCAGCCAATGGCCAAAAAGTGTGACATTACATGTGTCCAGCGGTGACCAACTCTATGTTTGGAGAAATATACTCCAAAGGCCATCCATGCACAGCATTTAGGAATTATGAGTGAAATTAATGTCCTTTTTACTTTCAAAGACTTTCCTGTTTTCACTCAGCTTGCATGAACTGGCACATGCTTTTCTATAACGGCTGGCCTGTAATTCAATAGTATTATCAATACTGATGTATGACAATGCCACTATATAATAGAAGCATGTATTTGATAACAAATACTTGTGTCTTGGCTGTTCTGCTCAATAGTTTGAGCTTGCTGTTGGGGTGTTTTGGTCGTTCTGCGGGCAAAGAAAGACTTCGAGAAATGCGATACTTGAGCGGCTATCCTACACGTTTTAAGCTGTGCATTGTGGGTAATATTACATCTCTCTGATAAACATACTTGTTGTCAAGAAATCACCTAATGTATGGCCTGTGTTCATGAAATACAAGCAGAACTTGTTGAACTTGGCGCAACATTTTGTGTAAGAAGGGTTTTGCGAAGGACGAAGCTACACAAATTCGTTCTGCTCGTGTTTCATGAATAAGAATAAGTCCAAAATGTAAAAAAAAAACAGCCAGAGTACATTTTCTAAAATAATAATAATAATTTGTTATTGGACAAATTTATGCAAAAAAATAAAATTTTTATGCAACTGTAATATGATTATTATAAAGTAATTATATTTCATAAATAACCTCCTGAGACCCTGTGACCTCATATGAGGACATTATATTTTGGTGTATTTCTCTGAGACTATACATGCCACAGTTTTAAGTCTGGATGTCCTGTACAGAGCACATTCAGGGCTTTTCAGAGATACTAAATGTTTGGATGTTTCACTATGACCACTCCCTCTCCTTGGTCTTCAAATATGTCTGATATTAATTTAGTGACACTCTTATGGAAATATGATAATATTTTGCAATTATCATTTAAATCTGTCTAATTTATAAACTGTCTGTCATAAATCAACATCTCAGGAAAATGTTATCGGGTTTCAAATCAAAATATGACTTTCTGTTATGAAACAGGATGTTGATTTCATACATGTCCTCATATGAGGACACTGGGACTAAAAGCATGTTTATTAGCATTTTGGGAGACATAACAAATGAATAGGGAAAGAAATTATGTTTCAATATTCTATGAAATATTATATATTATTATGAAAATCTTGTCAAATATTACTCCCATTATTACAATTCTTTTTTCATTACATGTTGCCACAAAAACACATTAATATGCAAATCAGATTTAGTTTATAGATACATTGTATATAATGAGAAAACCCGTTTATGGCCCTTTTACACACATTTTGCAGAAAGAAAAGTGGTATATCAAATCATTCTGTTATAACGTAGTTGAGAATCATCTTTATATAAAGTTTGGTAAAAAAAAAAAATCCTGAAAACTAAAATGTATTGGTGATTTAAAAAAAAGTCTATTGTTTTTGCCTATGCATGGTCCTTCATGCCTTTTTTATTTAGGTTTTTAAATGAGTCAGAGGACACGCATACTTATGAATGAATATCTTTTTTTTTTTTAATACATTTTTTTTTTTAAAACTTTTTTGTTATGCTCTAGACCAAGTGGTTCCCAACCCTGGTCCTGGAGGCACCCCAACACTGCACATTTTGCATGTCTCCTTTCTCTGACACACCAATTTCAGGTCTTGAAGTCTCTACTAATGAGCTGATGGCCTGAATCAGGTGTGTTTGATTAAAGAGTCACGCAAAACGTGCAGTGTTGGGGTGCCTCAAGGACCAGGGTTGGGAACCACTGCTCTAAACAATGTAAAGACATGAAAAAAAAAAAATTTCCCCTAAAAATCTTTTCTCGGGTCTTAAGAGGATAATACAGTTTTAATTCTTGTTCAGTGTAGTTAAACTTGCTTACAACGTTGTTTATTTGTCGTGAAATGCAGCCCAAAAATGGCATGTAAAAAATATAACTGTTGGTAAAATTCTACCAAGCACTTTTGGCTTATAAGCTAACACTGGACCCAGTATGTTGTACGTATTTATCAACACCAAGGTATATAACTGTACAAAACATTGAACAGACAGTACATCTAACATTCATAGCCTCCTTTTCATCCATGTCAAATGAAAAGTTGTCAGCCTGACAAAAATCTGAGCATGACAACATGGAAATATGCCTACGGAAAATGTGAACACTAACAAGAGAAAGTTGTTGGTTAACCAAAATCATGAGAAGCTTGCAGCGTTTTGCATTTTTAAGTCTTCGTTTTGAGATGCACTTTGCACTTTTTAAACTTTCAGGCTAAGCTTAGCCAACTCAGATGTATTGAATTTGTCCTGTCATTTAGAGGAGGTGCCAAGCCACACTGTTATAAAAACGGCATCACCTCTTTCAGGTGGGATGGTTTCACCTCCCCCTGATTATACAGCCAATATAACCATTTCGTTCACGACCTTTCTCACATCACAACGACGCTTAAAAACAAAGCTCTTCTCTACTTGAATGTCCACAACTAAACATGAGGTCGTCCTCTCAAATTACATTTACATTAAAGCAGGTTCTGTTTCATGATAGAGGCAGATATTCTCACACAATGCTATTCTCTGTTCTGTTCGTAATCTGTGTTATTTGGAAAAAATGATCTGTATGCTACGGTAGGGCTGGGCGATATAGCTAAAAAAATGTATCAACGATATAATGTTTCATATCGTTCGGTATCGATAATTATTGAAATTTTTTAGAACCTTTATAACCACTGTAGTTTTTAAATTAACCCAATTTATTGAGACAAACAACAAATATTTTTTTGTTTTCACAGTCAAACACAACATAAAAATTAAACAAATATCTAATTTCTAATGTTTTTTATGCAGATTAAATAAGTTAAACTTTTGGCTTGTCTCCCGAAGCCACAGGAAGGCGCAATGAGCAAAATAATGCAGCACAAAATGTCAACGCATGGAAATAACTGTCTATAAAAAAAAACCTGCATTACGTCTAAATTAACTCATATAATCAATGGCTTGGTTTCGGTTTTAACCTAAATCAAGATTTCTCCGCATTGAGCTACTATATTTCCCTAACTGCGCGTCTTGTGGGCTAAACTTATAAAACATTAAAATGCAACAACGTCACTTACACCATGATCACCGCATCTCGCGGTCCACTAATGACGCTCCCAGACGCACACCTAACATTTGATTGTACTATTTTTGCATTCAAATGCAAATGTTTATTTTAAATTCGACTAATATTCTTTTTTTTTATTCACAATCTCCTCATCACAGGCAGGCACAGCACTCAATTCAGCATGTGTTCGTGCTGTCTACGTCGCTCATAGCACGTGACTATATCGTGCATTATATCTAACATTTTTTCTATCGTTATCGAAGAGGGTGTACCGTCGATAAATATCGATACCGTTTTATCGCCCAGGCCTATGCTACGGTAACCTTGGCAATGCCCGGGATTTTATTTATCTCTCGTCCCTAATGATAAGCCGATTTAGTAAGCTTGAAGTTTAGTGCGGACTGCAGGAGAAATGAAAGATGTTTTCCCCCTCAACAATTATATTTTTTAAATATTTTTCAAAATAACTATTTATTAAAAATGGAAAGGTTTTGGGAAAGTCGTGTAAATGGCAATGAAATGCATTTATCAAAATGAATGAAAGATACTTACACAATAATAGTTTTCTCTAACTTAATTGTCAATAGATTATTATTAGTTACCTGTAATAAGCATCTCTGGACCAAACCCTATGCATTTCTGTTTCTCATGTAACGTGTAATGTGACATACAGTATTTCTTGAGATAAAAAGGTGGGCTCATGTATGTTAGGCTTTAATATTACTGGTTAATATTCTTTTGTCTAGCCAACATGCTATCTGATAAATCAGCAATAAAGAAAAATCGTTACCGTTTTATTTAAGCCAAAGAAAAAATATCCTTGTTACACGTTACATGAACTTACTATAGTAGTGACTACAGCTGATGCATAATTACATGCAACTAACCCTAAATCAAACCCACATCTTAACCCTAACCGTACAGTATACGTGTAATTATTTAATATTGCTCAGTACTTAAATGTATAATTACACTGTAACAAGGACACCGCAAAATAAAAAGTGTAGTTATCACATTACATTAAAATTTTTTTTGTAATCTTTCAAATGTAATAGTTATTTATTTGTTGTAGTCAGATGGATGTGTTACAACAGGAAATCATTCTTACTTGTTTCCAAGTGTTTTGCTGTTTGTGTGATTTATGCTGTAGGTCTGTTCTATAGGGTTTTTGGGTAAAACAGATCATGGGTAATAAACTCCATTCTGCTCAATGACATTTACTTAAAAGGTCATAGAGGTCACATCTGGCCTGACCAGTTCAGTTTAATGACTATAGTGCCAGTGTAGAGCCTTATCAATACTGACACTCAAGTTCTCAAGAGAAGTCGTCTGTGTTTTCCAGACACACACACACACACACACACACACACACACACACACACACACACACACACACACCCATATATAGACTGTTTACTCAACAAAGTGCAGAAATCTTTGATAAAAGCAAACCATTTACACTGATATTTTTTTCCCCTCATGATGGTAGCTTTTACATTAAAAAATTTGTGAGTGCTTCCACAAAACCTGTCAATAATAATAATAATACATTTTATTTGCATGGCACCTTTCATACATTAAAATTAGTTTTGCCAGCCAGAATACAGTATAAAAAAATGAAGCACAAAAACTATAAAAATAACTAGAATGACAATAACAGCATTTGATTTAAAGTGGAAATGAGAATAAAAAGGAAATGAGAAAAACAAATAAAAACGGAATATAATGACTACGACTACTTAAATTGAAAAAAATAAAAATAAGAAAATCCAGGTCATATTTAACCCTAAAATCAATATTAAAATAAAATATGAAAACATAAGAAGAAATTATGCATAAAGAAAATAAAGACATTAAGACGTTTTGTATTTATATCAATTAAACAAATGTAACCCCTAATTTGCACTACTTTAATGTAAAAAAAAAATTGTCAGTAAAAAATAATTACAGTAATGCATACAAAAGATATTTGGAAAGCTGTTATTATATTACTTGAATTGTGAAGTATTTATACATCATAGTATTATTTGTTGTACTGAATTAAATTTAGACAGAATGATTTGTATTATTATATTAGAGTGTTTATTTCTGTTCAGTTAAACTCCTTGCTGTTTGTGCTGTTTTACCTTTGCTGATCTCTTTATTTACAGTTCTGTGTTCACGTTACGGAAGTGTCCCTTGGGCTTCTCTTCAATGCAAATACTCTTATAAAAAGAAGGGGGGAGGTACAAGGGGGTTTTCCATGTCAAAAGGATTTTCTGGAATGAATGTGGGTCGTCAGAGCTAGTGTAAGGGTCCGACCCATTGTCCAAACTGTTCCTAGGTGTTGCGAACTCGTCAGGGTGTCTCAGTTCACAAAGCTGTTAATGGACGGACAGACGATGCATCAGCCTGCGAGGTTTTCTGTGGTCCTGGTACATTTAAATTGGCCATGAACTTTTGGGGTGTTAGAAGTTTTGTTGACTGTCTGCAGGTTCTCCTTTCGTGTGTTAAATAGAATCACCTCTGTGTTAATCATTTGTTGTTAAACGTAAGGTTTAATGTGTACTACGCAGTTTGGGCTCTATTAAGGTCAACAGGAAATTATGTAGCCTACTTATGCCTAACATACATGATCCAATCAAATCCCAGTAAATAAAATGAGTTCATCCTACTTTTTTCCCCCACTATGCATCACATTATGCAGGTTATATGCATTGCAAATGCTATTAAATGACTTTAAATAAGCAAATAGTATAAATTGCATTACTAATTGCATTTATTTTTAACAACAACCAATCAGATTATCCCTTGTGTCTTCTGTATACTGCCATACATTGTTCTTTCCAATGTTATTATAGCTGTATGCTCACTTTGTTCTGCCACAAGCAGATGCAGATACCGTATATATCCTCATGTCTGGTCAGTCGGGGCGGGTTAACAGCCCCTCAGTCATCTCTGTGATTTTAGGAATTAGTTTTCTTGACAGGGACAGATGCAACTGATGCATCAGCATTCTAAACATGTTTCCTACAAGAATGCTTCATTTTTCTCTGGAGACTCACATTTGTTTCATTTACTGTAATTGTCATCTGTATTCATTTAAAGAAATACAAATAATTGAGTCCATTGTTGAGATACAAGAATAGTATGGCGTAGGGCTGTGCAATATATCGAAATTATCGAAATATCGCAAATGTACATATCGCAATATGCATATCGCTACAGCTTGCAATATTTGGGGCCATGAACAAAAGACAAAGAGAAAATCACTCAGTGCTCTGACCTAAATAACTTTTGTAGCTTAAATAAGAATCAGTGCATATTGAATTCAAAGAGTAAATGCTAAGCAGTTTTTTTTTTCCTTTTTATTATTCAGTTCCTAAACTTGTGTTAAAATTATTACACTAATGTTAAAATGACATTTTTAAGTAATGCTCCAGTAAAATACATATCGTTCATTTTCAGAAGTTGTTGTAGGGGTGCTTTCGTATTAGAATCAGAATGAGTTTATTCACCACTTAAGTGTGCGCAAACACAAGGAATTTGTTGTGGTTTTACAGGAACTCTTGGTACATACATACATACAAATAACCATATATATATATATATGACACAAGATAGTTATAGAAGTTCACAGAACTGACTCAGCAACAGTCTTAACCTTAAGCATTATCGTATCGCATATCGCATTATTTAATGAGTTATCGCATATCGCATTTTTCTTCAATATCGCACAGCCTAGTATGGCGGTACATTATTGATATCTATTCTGAGACTCTGTAGGAGACACGTGAGATTACTAGGTTTTTTGTTTTTTTTTCTGAAGAGAAACATCTGAGAAGCAGACATAAGACTTGAGCAAAAGCCTCCTTTTGTACTCCATTTAATCTGATTGATGTGTAGGGGAAGCCATTGAGATATTTAAGAGATAAAGAGATTGCAATTGTCTCTCAGATGTCATTGTGGACAACAGATTTACTCATTGTTGCAAGCAAAGGGTCCTTTTCCTTTCCTAAGGGATGCCACACCTTGGGAGAAATTCTGTTTGAGCAGAGGGTGTGCTGTTTATCATGGGATTATTTACCTACAATGCACCAGTGGACTTTATTCTTTTAGTTTATTCTATGTAGTTAAAATCATGTCGTGTTCCTTTTTAACGATGTCTGGAGTTGTCTATGGTTTAATTAGATCTTATTGGGTGCGATTGTGGTGTGTGCTGATGTGTAATTGACGTTTAGCATTTTTTATTATTATTATTATTTTAGTGTAACTGGACTTTATGTTTTGACTGTTTTATTTTAAAGGATGCTGCGATAAATACATTTTTAACAGTACAAAAATATAATTTAAGACTAATAAATGCAAATAATACAATCTAAATATATATATAGCACAAAAATAATAATAATAATAAAAAATAATAATAATTATATATAGCATGTCACACCACAGGATACCAAACAACTACACAGATATTTTATCATTGCACAAGGTTTTATTGTTGTGCACATTGACTGCAAAGTATAAATACACTATTATTACTGTGATGACAGCACTGAATACTGCATACCATAAGCCAACCTCTCTCTGTCTTTGTTGTTCTTCCCTAAACTAAAAGTAGCACGTGTCAGCATCCTGTTATCCTGCTGATAAACCCACCCACATTCATACACACATACTTACTCTCGGGACAGTGTCATGGTGACTGCTGTGCTCTCTTAGTCATTTGGCTCAGTGGCTCTGTGTTGGCTCTGAATCACACTGAAGTACAAATGTTGCCATCCAGTTCTCGACAACAGAAAAGTGCCAACTGTTAGCTCACTATCTGTTGTGAGAAAATGTTACTTTGACTCATCAGGATTTATGTGAACCTGTGTTCTTGCCATCTAGAGTAGGAAAGTTTAGTTTATTTTAGTCTGCAGGGTTTAACTGGTTTATGCGGAAAGTTTGTTTTAATAAACAGATTCAAAGAATTCGAAATTTGAAATGGCTTTTTATATCTAGAGACTTGGCTGGCTTATATATCAATCTTTATATCTATATAATATGTCTTTATATTTATGCTACACTATCTAAACTGCTAAACTTTATATTATCTGTCACTGCTAAAAGTGTACAAAGATATCCATGCACATATTTGGTTTTCAGTGAAGTTATATAAATGTTGATATTTTTAGTTCTATTGGTTATATTATTGCAAATGTATTTAATGTATATTATTTACACTAATCTAAATATATATTTACATTTAATAAACTCTGTCATGCAAAAGCGTCTTGCAGGAAAGCTGAAATACAACAAATAAAAGTGAGTTAGACTCATGCGGAAATCTGGTCATTCCTGTCATATGGGATAAAAATAGAAAGAAATCGGACGAGGGTGAGCAGTGAATGAGGGTATGGAGGGATATTAGATTCCTAAGGAGGAGAGGGCAGCAGGGCAGGAGTTAACCTGCTCATTCAGTAGAGGTTAGCATCGGTGAACTGTGACCACATGGTCACTATGACACTACCGTCACAGGGCCCAAGCGTTTAGAGCACCCACTCTGAGCAGTCCTGTGTTTCAAAACCTGAGTACAAGCATAGCAGTTCCGTGCACTGAATATCCAAATTGAGCTTTTTTGAGTCTGATATATACAGTTCGAGTGATCAAGTGGCAAAAAATGCTGTCTGGATTGGTAGTTTACTTGGTTCTGAAACTCAGGACTGCTCAGGGAGGATGTGTTGAATACTGAAAAAAAAAATGCTGTTACAAATACTTCAATAATCACACAGAAGCCCAGTGCTGTGCAACTTTCCCTTTCTTTCAGTTTATTTATGTATTTATTTTTTATTCGCTACATTTGATCAAACAACACCAAATACAAGAGTACAGAGAAAGAGAACCAGTTCCAGTTGTGTAATATAATAATAGTAGTGCGCCACCAAGGCATGGTTTTATCTAATAACAGTGCCTCCGGGGACATGACCAGAAGTCTTATTGGTTGGCCAGTTTTATTCAGTGTGATGGGAAATTGACACATTAACTTCTGCCCATTCAAACTAAAGTTTTTATCGCACTGAACATTCACCTTGGTGTGAACAGGCCTTAAGGCCAAAACATAGTAATTACAGAAATACTACTTTCTGAAATGTGTCAGATTGCAATTAATGCAACAGGAGTATGTGTTGTTGCATTCTCAGAATTACCATAAGGGGTGCTATAGCGCATAAGGTCAACTACAGTCAACAGTTTGAGGAGAATCTAGTTAGTTAAAGTTAAGAAACACATTTACAGCTAGCTAGCTAAATACTAAACTAGATACGGGAATAATAATAACATAATAATGGCACAGATATTAGATATTGAAGTTAAATCTATCGCCCCCATGAGTATTTAAGTTTATTACCACCACAGCAGCTCAAAAACATGCAAGTGTGTACTTTGGGATTTTGCTGACAATATGTTGATATGTAGTGTACATATAGAACATTTCCTGCCTAGTAGATAGTTAAGTTTCGTCTTCAAAGTCACCCACCCATGTACCTCCTCATGACTCTTAGTGCCAAGTGTATCGGTTGCAATGTTATAAGATCGCTCTCTCTCTCTCTCCTTTTCTCTCTCTAATTCTCTCTCTTGCCACAGCGGTGTTTGGTTACGGACATTGTTAAGCCTGGTTACTGATAAACAGGGTGCTTAGTTACCAGCCCCCGGATGGTTGGCTCTTTTCAAAAGGAGAAAAAAGCGTTGCCAAGGGAAAGCAGGAACTTGTTGTGTACATTTGAAAAAAAAAACACAGCCAAATCAAGAGGCAATGCGGAGACATTTCCATATCCGTTACGAGCACACAATTATTATTGGCCCTCTGTTATTCAGTTGCCATTGGCCTGTTGTAAAAAACATTGCCCATAAACTGTTTGATGATGCTCTTCATCCACTTTATTAGAAGCAGTGGGAACACTGCCATGAGAGACATTTAGTATTATTGGTTGTTTCTGAAGATGCTTGCAGAATATCATGATTTGGGCTTGTTGTGCTATGTATAATTTGCTCTTTGTGGTCTACATGCTTGATGTACAGCAACATACCTCTCATTCCTTAATAATATCAGTTGTCTGCCTTGGAAACCATGTAAAAAATGAACTAATGACTGCATGAGTGTGGTCATAATAGTTGTCATGCCTAATTAATCACAGCAGTTACCACTCTTCGCATACGTGCAATTAGAAAACTTCTCCTTACTTCTAGGTTTCTGTCACAAACAGTTTGTTTGTTTGTTTTGCCTACACCGGGATTGAGCTGACAAATCTAAATAAGTGACAAATTAATTAAAAAAGTTATGTTGCAATCAGGAAAGCTTGAGGCTGTCTACACTGAACATGTGAAAGTGAAAGTTCCAAATCCATTTGTACTGTTGTCGGGAGTAGTGCAAACGTGTGGGAGTGTGTCAGAAACACAACGGGGCATCAGTTTACTGTTGGTTTCCCAACGTGACGCACTGTTCCCAACCAGTGTACTTTCACGAGATAATGAGTTCTCTCGCATCCGAAGTAGACACAGTGTTAGTAACTGCTACTAGGGATTTGCATGGTGTGGAACTGAATCTAATTGGGAAATCTGTATCAATACCCAGCCCCATATAATTGCTTAGAAAAGTAATAGGCCATCTCCCCTCATCAAGCTACACAATTTGAAGTATATCATGTCTGTAGTACAAATGATTTGGGACAAGTTAGCAGTCAAAGTTTAATCCTTAGGTCTGTTTAAATCTGTAACCCTAATAATGTCCAACATTAATGTTTTTGTGTGCATATTCTTCTCTGAATGTCCCTGTATATTTATCAGATATCAGAAAAGGTCCCTGAAGGGGTCTAACAACTGTTGTCCTGAGGCTCACTTTCAGGTTTTGATGTTTTAATTGAGTTTTGGCTTGGACTCTTTCTCTTTTTTTATCTGGTGCTTTACTCCTGTAACCCGTAAACCCAATTCACCATCATGGCAGCAGACATCCATCTGAGCCCCCCATCCCGTAGTTTTAGAGAACAAAGATTTCAACACGTGGGTTTTGGAGTTGAAAGGGGAGGGGGGGGGGGGTGGTCCCCGGGTAGTTAAGGCCAAGGAAGAGGCTCTACAGGGCAAGCCAGGTGCATTTTATTTTTCAGCAGACCACAGCAAAGCGCTCAGGATTCTTTACTCGCACACATATGCTGCTGGTTCCCGAGTCTTTATTGGCCTGGTTGGACGCTTTTACAGGAGAACTAGCTTGTTAATTAGGCTCAGTGGGGACATGTTGGAGGTGCTGGAGGGTGATTGGTGATTTCAGTAATAATGTGAGAAGACAGAGAGAGAGAAGAGAGAGAAACCAAAAATCAAGAATTTCAGTGGTTGCCTTCTTACTAGTTCTTTCAAGACCCCTTGGGCCCTGTTTACACCTGGAATTAAGATGCATTTTCATCAGTCCAAATGCAAGAGTTCTACGCTAAATAGAGGTGTAAATGAAACCTAAAACAGTTTGAGTTGGTCCACATTTGTCCACTTCCAGAGGTACTCAAAAACACATCCAACCAGATTTCTTTCATAGTGTAGATGATCATGTGGTCGAATGCGTTCACACAGCTACAAAAGTCTGCCTATTTTCCACCTATTGACCTCATACATAATCATTGTACAATTCAAGAAGCGATTCAAACTTTGGTGCGTTGTACCAAAACACACAGCTGCTTTCTTTATGCTTTTAATTTGCTTCCTTTCTCATTCGCTCACAATCAGAGAAGTTCAGTCAATATTTGTCAATACTATTCGTCTGCTAAACATGACACTCTCATGAAAGTGATGTAGATTGTTACAAAATAAAGCCAAAAGTATGCTTCAGTTTTGATGCGAATGCCGAATGCTCAGCCTTTCAAAGTATTCTCCATTTGATAGTGTTGCGAACACATACGCTCGACACATGCACTAGAAAGTTTCATCCTTGTTCAAAGCCTTCACTATTTCTCTCCAGAGGTTATCACTGATAAAAATGTCTTTGTACTTGTTTAAACTAGAGTTACTTGTATCTCTTAATCCCCTCACACAGATTAAGAGATACTAGCAACTCACGGTCACACTGCAAAAAATGATTTTCTAGCTTAGATCTTTTGTCTTGTTTCCAGCCAAAATATCTAAATATTCTTAAATCAAGAAGGATTTTCTAGACAAGTAAAAATTATTGTCTTGTTTTCAGAAAAAACAAGTCAAAATTAAGCGAGTTTTTGCTTGAAACAAGCAAAATAATCTGCCAATGGGGTAAAAAAAATAATCTTGTTTCAAACAGAAAACAAGATTATTTTTCTTACCCCATTATTAAAACTCAAAACTTGAATTGGACTTGTTTTTTCTGAAAACAAGACAATAGTTTTTACTTAAGAATTTTTTGATATTTTGGCTGGAAACAAGACAAAAGATCTAAGCTAGAAAAGCATTTTTTGCAGTGCACACACGGATCACACGGTCATCTTTTGTTGTTGCCAGTAATGTGTTGTTGCTCTCATTGGTTTCTTTTTTGACTGAGAAACAACAGGCCTTGGCAGTGTTGCTACCTTGTGTCATGTGTACTGTATACATACTCTAGTGTATGCATCTTATTACCAGATGGAAACAGGGATTTTAAAAATGTCCTACTTGTTATTGCTAGTTGGCAAATACCATTTTTTGGATGACTACAATTACAACTGCAATTTTAGTTTTAAAGTAGCACTTAAATTCACAAACAAACTTGATGATATGAAGCTTGTAAAATACTTTATTGCTGTGTGAAAGTGAATCAGTTGAACCCACCAGAAGCACAGATATCCAAGTGTCCCGTATCTCTCTTCCCCAAGGCAGGAGAACTGTTGCATTCTTAACTGAAGAAAGAATTCAGGTAGTCTCACAAAAATCCATCAGGAACTTACACCATCATTGACTCATTTATGAGCTCTGTCTGACTTTTGTTCTTATTAGGGGCACCGCTTTGTTGAGGACCAGAAAGATGAGAGCATGCCTTATACTTCTAATACACTCCTCGCTGCTCTGTTCTACCTTCGCTTTAACCGGTGAATTCTTTGAGTAGGGCTATAAATCAAATTGTTAAAGACTTTTGCTCTGTCACTTCATAGTAAAGCACCGAAAGACAAAAAGATGTTTTTCTTTTGAGGTGAATTATTGCCTCTGTTCATTGTAAAATGCTCTTGAAGTTGGGCTGTGTTGCCACATGTAGTTTTCTACCTGTGTGAGGAGTTTCTTCAAATAGAAGCAATTGAATTGCTGAAGACGTGGGGCGTGAACTAGAATGACAAGAAATCTTCTTGCAGCTTTTTGCAGGTTAAAGATTTACAGTGCAAAACCCCCTTGCAAAGGAGTGTCTTTGTCAGTAGATTTAAATACTGCAGAATATACCCTAGTGAAATATATATATCCTATAAGAATATATATATACTGTGTCTATATATTATATATACTACAATGTTTTTGAAAGACCTTATTTTGTGCTAAGTTACTAAAATAAGTTACATAACTGTATAGTGCATCTCAATAAATTAGAATGTCGTGGAAAGTCCGTTTATTTCAGTAATTCAACTCAAACTACTCCAGTCTGTGTGCATTGAATTTATTTAATACACACAGACTGAAGTAGTTTCGTCGTGGTTCTTTTAATTTTGATGATTTTGGCTCACATTTAACAAAAAAAAACCAATTCACTATCTCAACATATTAGAATATGGTGACATGCCAATCATCTTATCAACTCAAAACACCTGCAAAGTTTTCCTGAGCCTTCAAAATGGTCTCTGTTTGGTTCTATAGGCTACACAATCTTGGGGAAGACTGCTGATCTGACAGGTGTCCAGAAGACAATCACTGACACCCTACACAAGGAGTGTAAGCCACAAACATTAATTGCCAAAAAAGCTGGCTATTCACAGAGTGCTGTATCAAAGCATAATAAATGCAAAGTTGACTGGAAGGAAGAAAGTGGGTGGGAAAAGATGCAAACCACCAAGAGACCGCAGCCTTATGATGATTGTCAGCACAATTGATTCAAGAATTTGAGTGAGCTTCATAAGGAATGGACTGAGGCTGGGGTCAACGCATCAAGAGTTACCACACACAGACGTGTCAAGGAATTGGGCTACAGTTGTCGTATTCCTCTTGTTAAGCCACTCCTGAACCACAGACAACGTCAGTGGCTTCTTACCTGGGCTAAGGAGAAGAACTGCACTGTTGCCCAGTGGTTCAACGTCCTCTTTTCAGATGAGAGCAAGTTTTGTATTTAATTTGGAAACCAAGGTCCTAGAGTCTGTAGGAAGGGTGGAGAAGCTCGTAGCCCAAGTTGCTTGAAGTCCATTGTTAAGTTTCCACAGTCTGTGATGATTTGGTGCAATGTCATCTGCTGGTGTTGGTCCATTGTTTTTTTTGAAAGCCAATGGCACTGCACCCGTTTACCAAGAAATTTTGTTTCTTCTGCTGACCAGCTTTTTGAAGATGGTGATTTCATTTTCCATTTTCATTTGGCACCTGCCCACACTGCCAAAATCACCAAAAGCTGTTTCAATAACCATGGTGTTACTGTGCTAGATTGGCCTGCAAACTCACCAGACCTGAACCCCATAGAGAATTGTCAAGAGGAAAATGAGAAACAAGAGACCAAAAAAATGCAGATGAGTTGAAGGCCACTGTCAAAGAAACCTGGTTTTCCATACCACCTCAGCAGTGCCACTAACTGATCACCTCCATGCCACGCTGATTGAGGCAGTAATTAAAGCAAAAGGAGCCCCTACCATGTATCGAGTACATGTACAGTAAATAACATACTTTCCAGAAGGCCCACAATTCACTAAAAATGTTTTTTTTTTATTGGTCTTATGAAGTTTTCTAATTTGTTGAGATAGTGAATGGTGGGTTTTTGTTAAATGTGAGTCCAAATCATCACAATTAAAAGAACCAAAACTTAAACTACTTCAGTCTGTGTGCACTTAATTTATTTAAGACACTGAGTTTCACAATTTGAGTTGAATTACGGAAATAAATGAACTTTTCCACGACATTCAATCTACCTGAGATGCACCGGTATTGTGCGTTTCATAAATACCCGGCAATTGTACTTTTAGTATACTACCTGGTATACTTCAAGTCTGCTAAATTTTGTGCTTATCACTTTACGTGTTGCGAGTATTGCTGAGTTCCACTAAAGAAATAACACGGATTATCGGACCAATCTCGAAAACGGCTTTAAATGTAATATCGGCATGGGCCCGAATGAAAATTTATTCCGATATGTCTTGTCCCGATAAAGGAATACATAACTCACATGTGCCATGTGCTACTCATATATTAGATCACGTCCACAATGTGCCATTCTTGAAGCAAAGTTTTGGCCCGAATGATGATATATTGCATTTGCTGCATTGACTGCTTTACACTGAGAAGCATGTACAAACTGACATTTGGTGTTGAAAGTAAACGTAATACACTGCAGTGGCAGCCTCCCCCAGGTCCTAATGTCTGTTCGGTAAGGAGTTTTAATTCCGTAGTGGGCGCTGTTGGCCTACTTTTAATTAAATGAAAGTAAAATACACAAATAATATTTAGACTGTTTATAAAGCAGTAATTGATGCCATAAAAGCATGAGTATGTTTTGATTTAAAGTTCAGAACCTATAGCTTACATGAACAAAAAAACAACAACACAAACATGTCACTTAAATGAAATAATTTTATATATACTGATTTATTAATTAATGTGTAATATGTTGTGCATGTGTGTAATGTGTAAGATTTTCAGAATTTTTACAACTCTAGCTTTAGACCATCTACAAATGTTAAATCATAAAATAAAATGTTAAGGTTAATACTGCTCTTTTGAAAATTTTTTAATGCAGCGATTGATATATAGTTTATTTATAGTTATTTTCAAAGCTTCGATGTACTGTCAAAAAAAATCTTCATTTTTGTTTATTTAATTCTAACAAATAAGTTCTTGTTAAAAACGAACCAAATTAAAAATAATTTGCTTATAATTTCTGCACAGGAGAGACTTGGTGTTGTTTCCAAACAAAAGGAAATATATCGGTATCTGCATCGGCTATTGGCCAAGATGAGTTGAAAAATATCCGCATATCGGATATTGGCAAAAATCCAATATCGTGCATCCCTAATTTAAAGACTGATATTTTACATACAGTAGATCATAAACTCCTTATTAATAGTGATATTAAAACACATTTTAGACATAATATTAAGAAATGTGCATTGTGCAATAAATAAAGTTTAATTATAATTTATATCAGTAAAGTCTTACATGATATGTCAATTAAGATGTTAATGGATTTGCCATATACTTAGTATGAAATAAATGTATTTTAAATAAGTTTTGGCATAGGTTTTTTTCACTAGGGTACTGTTAATATAAGAATCATTCTTCTAAACAACTTCATGAAATCACATCTAGGCTCACATCTCTCTATATGTGTACTATGCAGATGTAAAAAAGTTAATGGATGTTAAAGCAATTCTCCATCTGACCTTTTTCAGATAAGATCAAATAAAATAATCTATCTATCCATTTGGCACTCCAGTACTGGTACTTTTGGCATCCTAAATTATTGGTCTAATAATTATATTTTCTACAGATCTTCATATCAAAAGTCTCAATATTTGACCGTCATATATTCATATATTATTGTTGTTGGAGCTGCTGGTCCCTTTTGACAATCTCATTATTATCTTTTGCATAACATGATACATGGTTATCATTGGTTCTCAAAGGAACAAAGGAGCGTGTTCATGTTCACTGCAGACAGAGCCAGAGCCCTGTCAGTGTCTGAGCACTCGACTGCAGACGGACACTCTGATAAACACAAGTACCTGGCTGCTAAATTACCTTTGGATATGAGAATCCCTCTGTATCACATTTTTCCCTATATATATTCAGCCTATACAGACAGAATTGAGTGTGAACTATCCACGAACTAGTCATAAATAGCATCAAAAGGTGTTATTCTTTGGTCTTATTGTGCACTTGGCTTAACTACATCTCTTGGGAATGTTTACAAAGTGAGAAAAAAAAACATCATTGTCTTAGTACAATGTTCTTCTTCTGCCAGCTCTCATCACTTGATTTATTTTATGTCTTATCTTATATCTTGCTTCCTGAAAAGCACATTTCCCTTACTGGAATACTGAGGCCTCACTGACTCTTTTATGTTCACATATGTGTTGCGTTGTTTTGATTCAGTCTGGTGCTTTAACCTCAGTGTCACATCGATGAGTTTATTGCCTGAGGGCATGTTTGTATCACCACATGCCACACTACCGTATCACCTGCTGAGCGTTTCAACAGGCCAGCTGCGTATTTAATTTTGCAATATCTGATTTCAAATCACAGTCAGAATTCCAGTAATCTGAAGGGCTCTTTGCCTGAGCAGAGGCCAGGCGATTATAACCAGAAACTTGCAGGAGCAATTCATTCATGGTACATGACTATGTTGGCAGGATTTGGAGATAATGTTTCAGGATAGTTCTAGATACTTAACAGCTGAATAAGATGGCATCTATGAAAGCCTGTTTGAATTAAATCTCTCAGACGCTATCTTGAATTGGTCCTCACTGGAATGAGTGTCCGGTGAATATTCTCATGTTGCTGGTCGTTGACCTCTGGCCCTTTTTAATCTGAGTTTGTTCTGCATGGTCAGGTGAAAACACCTGGTTTGCACATACTCTGACTTGGAAGTGATGTTAATGGATAGAATACAATTACTTGACACGGACAGCACTATGTTACTGGATTGTAGGCAGTGTTAAAAACTGAGAAACTTTTCTGGGCACAATTAGTTTAATTCAACATTAAATTGTATACTGCATTATTATGTTTAATATGTTTGGGTCTCACTTAACTTTTCATTCACTTATTTATTTATTTGAAGTGTATGTTGATGTTAACATTAACCATAAATATTAGTTTAATATTAGTATTAGTATAGACAATGTCAAAATAAAGTGAACCTGTAGGGGTTTTCAGTGCACATTATAAGCAAATTAATAAAGCAAGTTTTTCATGCATCTGTCACTTGATGCGTATCTTAATTATTTTTTTATCCATCCGATTTTGTAAAAAAAAAACAAATGCAGCTGGAGAATGAGTCTTTTTAAATATATGTGCAAAATGGATTGGGACTGTTGTTCATCCCTCATTAGATGAAGACTGTATGCCTCTCACCATCAAACCTGAACTAATTTAATAGAAAATGAACATGACACTCTCTGTTAACTCAATAAAGATGGCATTTCCCACTCCCAGTCCTCCCAAACCTTTCCACTAATGCACAAAGAGCAGCACTGTGTGCCTCTATCTTGATGTGATCTGCTGTCCAGAGGAATAGCTCAGTAAGCAGTCTGTCAACAATGACACAGGGACAGATGAAGAATCTAGAAGCAATACAACTATTTGTTCCTTAAAGAGACCCAACAGTACCTTTCCTCTTCTCATTGCATGCTAAAAGTGACTGAGAACTTGACTGCAGTTTGAAAGGGTGCACAATGAAAGGTTGAGTTTGCTGTTTCTTCATTTTATTTGTATTGGAAAAAAGAGAAATAGAAAGTGAATATAAAAAGTGAAGTGCTGTTTGATTGACTTCTTTGGAAATGAGTAACGTTACTCCATGAGAAATACTTATCCAAAGGGGTTTATCATGTTGTCATAACACGCTGAACATGTTGAAAACAAACAGGCAACCTAAGAACAGGTTGGTGCCGTGTACCATAAGTATAATGAGCCTGTTTCAAAGATAGACTGACTGCTGAAAACCCATTCCAGTAGTCTATAAAACTATAAAACCATTTCAGTAGTCTGGAAGCTAAACTGACTACTGAAAAAGAAGTTCAAATCAGTTCAGATGAACGCAAGTCAATTTAACATTCTGAATACTAAATTAATCATCTTAAATTGACTGAAAGCATAACTAACTCTAGACAGAATACTGAAAATCCAAAAAAATACAAATAAATAAATAAATGTACACCAACTACTGATGATCCAGTTCAGTAATCTGAAGACTAGAATTACTATTGAAAATCCATTTTAGTAGTCTGCCTGCAGAACGGAATGCTAGATTAACCTAGGGTTCAGTGAAATGTATGTTTTGTAGTCAATTTAGCTTTCAGACTACTGAAATGAATTTTTACAAGTTTGTTAATTTGTGCAATAATAACCTACCAGCAATGTAAATATTTTTTTTTTTACATATTAGAATGAGTACATTAAAATACAAATTTATTAGAACAAGAACATTATTATTTATGGGCTTAAAAACAAAATGCAAAAAATCTAAATATTGTACCTGGTGGGGAGTGCCCAAAGTAAACATGAAACATATGCCATTACCTAGATTGTACTGTGGTACAGTTATGGAGGACCTTCATAATGCAGAGGTCAACTGCCCGCTCTGCCAATAGTTAGAAATGGCACCTATAGTATGCGTGTTTAATAACAGACTGTTTTTTTCTAATTCTGCTGAGGTGAATTCACTTGTAGTCCATGTATCGTGATACTTATCGTATCGTGGCCTCTGTATCGTGCTACGTATCGTATCGTGACTTTTCTGGTGATACACAGCCCTATTGCACTAGTACATTCTTGCCTCGTAAGCGCCCTTTGAGACCGGCCCCGGGCAAGGTGCACTGCCAGAAACTCGAGGCAGCCAGTGCAGTTGGGCCCCCGTCCAAACCCCTGACACTACAAGCCCGTTGTACATGGCCCCCATCCGTTGGCTGAGGCATCCGTGCAACCCCAGAATGCCTGAGACCTGCGCCAAGGGCACTCCTGACCGGAGAACGAAAGGTCGGACCACGTTGAAGGTTTGGTGGCAGCCGTTTAAACTTGGACCCCGTAAAGGTGCCAGCTTTGCCACCCCCCCGGGATCTCGGCCATGAGCCCTGCTGCCGGCGGTCTCTAGTATGGAGCACCCCGCGGCGTGACACCTCCGTAGCTGCCATCTGCCACCATGAGCCGCTGAATTGTTTTCCGTGACCGCCCTCCTGCTCTTCCCTCGTCCGCCTCCATACCAGTAAAAGAGCATCCTCTGCTTCGAGAGTTTCTCTTTCCCATTGAACTCGAAGGCCCACCAGCTCAGTGTGAAGCCCCAAATCCTGTGTTCGCACAACTGATCCCTGAGACTGCTTCATCGAGTTAGTTAGAATGCGAATGCTTCTGTGCGCTCCAAGAACAAGGTTACCGCCACAACTACTGAAGACCGGGCAACAGGGACAGCCGAGGGCAGGACCTCGTACTGAATGCTTGCCCTTCGGACACGACCACACAATGGTCTTGTTGCAGAAGGGGTCACACTGATAACTTTCCTTCCTCGACCGCTGCACCATCTCGGGGACGATGCACCTGAAGATCTTTCCTGCGTCAACACTGAACGTAACCTGTGAAGTCCCGGTTCAAGACCACAGGTCCAAGATTGGTCGTACCCACACCTTTCTTGGGTACAATGAGTAGGAGCTGTAAAACCCCTCATTCATAGCGCTTGAGGGACTGGCTCTATCTCATCCTTTCGCCAGTTAACTGCGACCATCGCGCCTCAAGCAGGACCATCGCCACCTTCACTGTTGTGAGCGGGTGTCACTGCACGTGTGGGGGCTCCGGTTACTGAATCGCATAGCCGAGCCTGACGGTGCGAAGGAGCCATCGAGACGGGCTGGGTAGATCAAGCCAGGCTCCCAACACGCCGCGCTATGCATCAACGGAACGACAGGCATACCCGCAGTGGGGCAGCGCGGAAAAAAGCAGGGACCCGGCCCGGGCGTCTAGTAGCAGGTCCGAGGCGGGGTCTGAGTGTGTGAAACACTGACCTGCGTTTGAGCAGAGGATGCGTGGGTAGTCCGTTGGTTCGTCCACCCCATTCCGCCCACTGCTGCTCACTGGCGAGAAAGGAGGGTGAGTGTGATACGCACTAGCTCGTCCACAACCCCCCGTCCCCTCTGGCGACCCAGAACAAGAGACTTGCTTTAAAAAGATTCTCCACCTGGCCCTCCTCCGGGGGATGGAGTGGTGTGCTTACCATCTCCTGATGAGCACGTCCCTCCACCTCTGGGTCGTCCGTCTTCGGGCCTCTTGCTCTCTCGCTTGCCATTAGGTTTGGCGGGGGCCTGGACGGGCGGGGCGGCTGCCCTGCAACCGGCTCCACGGCACAGCTTTGCTGGAAGCCGCAGGAGCGCTGCTCTTGTTTTGGCGGTGGCAGGGGGGGCCGCCCTCGGCGACGGCAGCAGTTGCACGCCGGGGCAGGATGTACCTGATGGTCTCAGTCTGCTTTGGTCAGCGGAGAATTGCTGGGCAAGTTCTCCACCGTGTCGCAGAAAAGGCCGGCCTGGGACACGGGGGTGTTCAAGAATCGTGTCTTGTCCGTCTTGCGCATGTCAGCCAGTCACAGCCAGATTTGGCGCTCCTGGACCACCATAGTGGATATGGCACGACCCAGAGACCGCGCCGTAAGCTTCGTTGCTCGTGGCGCGAGGTCCGTAGTGGTGCGGAGTTCTTTGAGAACTTTTGGGTCGTGACCACCCTCGTGCATGTCCCTCAGTGCCTTGGCCTGGTGCATTTGCAATCACGCCGTAGCGTGTAAGGCGAAGGCAGCTTCTCCCCAGGTTGTATAGCTCGATGGCCAATCTAGTACCTCCAGACCCGGGAGGGGAGCACTGTCTCCCTTCCGGTTGAGCGGTATTATGACCACGCACTGCATCGCAAACCGACCACTCCACGGGGGACCCTTGTAACCCCTAGCTCCCGCACCACGATGGTGGCGATGGGGTAGGATCCACAAATCAGTTTCCATCCGGCAGTAAAAGGTGCCGTTCATGACCTGTTGAGCTCCTCATGCACCTTCAGGAAGAAAGGCAGTGAGGTGGGGCGCTGAGAACCAGCGCGGGCCACCCCGAGAACCAATCGTGCAACCTTGATGGCTCGGGACATGGTGGAAGTCTCCACTTGAGCCCTACCCCCATGGTGGCCCGGGAAAGCACAGCCGTTTTTTTCTGGATCCGATTCAGGAATTGCTACGGAGGAGAAGAGGAGATGAGAGCAACGCAGCCAAATCATCTTCCTCTCCAGAAAGCTCTGTCTCACCCTCCGATGCTGCAACCGACACCTGATCGTCGGGGGGAGCCTCAAGGAAACAGGTGGTACCCCCCAGGAGGGTCCAGCCTACTCTTTTTGAGAGCTCCGCTGGTTTCGAAGTGCCGAATTTGCTCTTTTAGGGGAAAAAGCTCTTTTAGAGTGCTGAGGCACACAGGGGAGATGATCATCTGCAACACAAACAGGGGGTAGTGCAACCTGATGTGTGCAACCCACTCGACACGGGAAACCACCACCGCTGAAGCGCCGTCCGCTAACACGAAGAGCTCTCCAAGAGCGCGTTGAACTCGTTCAGTCTTCTTCTCTCATTAGAGTAGTCAGGAGCAGAATGATGTGAACGCTCGGCTCCGAAGCGAAAAGCTGAATATGTGCTGCATCTGCTGCCTACTTATACTCACGTTGTGATCAGCGGCAGCTGGATGCAATATTCTCATGCCAATGTGCATTTGGCTCGTTTAGTTTACACTCGAAGTGTAACTTCACTCTAAGCGAGATCCCAATTCGTAGGTCCTCCGATGTGATGTCGAGAGTGACCGACTGAAAGGGAACCAAGATGGAAGCATCAATTGTTAATACCAGTTGATTAAAAATATAAAAAGCAGTATTTTGCACAGATAATGCCATAGTATTATGTCCACAAATAGAGGTTGGATAGTACTGTGTGGAACAGTGAGTTTACTGAGACACAGATAAACATTAGTGTTAATAAACAATATATTACTACAGTTTTGAGCAGCCATATTGGATTCTGAAGTTGGAGTTGTTACGATTCTTCCGAGACTCTGATTCAGAAACTTGGACTTGGGAGGGTGTTCCAATTAAAAGTTCCTACTGGGAACTCAGAATTTCCAACTTCTGAGTACAAATGGAATGTACCATAACTACTGAAAATTACTTTTGTCATCTAAACGTCACAGTAACTGCTAAAAATACATTTAGTTTGAACAATACATAGACTAACTAGTAAAAATCAATTTCAGTAGTTTGGGAACTGAATTAACTACTAAAAATTCAATTTGAAAATTCATTTCAACAGTCTGAATGCTATATTTCGAAATCAATTAAATTTTTCTGAAAGCATTGCTAACTACTTTCTGTAGTCTAAACCTTAGAGTAACTACTGAAAATCTATATTAGTAGTTTGAACAATAGACTAAATAGTAAAAATTAATTTCAGTAGTATAAAAGCTAAATTGACTATAAAATGTAAATTTCACTGAACCCTAGTTTAATTACGGAAAATTAATGTCAATATTCTGAATGCTGAATTGAATTGAATACTGAAGCGGTTTAAGCAGCCTGAACACATAACTGGCTACTAAAATTTTGTTTAGTAGTCTGAACACTGTTAACTACTGAAAATCCATTCAGTAGTCTGAACACTAGACTAATTATTGAAATTCCATTACAGTAGTATGGCAGTAAACTGGGCTGTCACTGTTGAGTATCCGGTTTAGCTTAAGCTTAGGATACTTAGTAGACATGGCGTCTACTTTGAAAAAAACCCACCCTCTGCACTCCAGAACTGGTCCCACTACATCAAGGTATATATTGTAATCCCACCTGTTACAGGCTGAAGTAATGTACTCCTGCAGTCTGCCCACCTCCTCCCTCTTCCCCAAGCTGAATAAAGTCTTTTGTGTGCATGCGATCCTTCTCTAAAGTGCGTCCATGTGAGAGCCGACTAATCCCAGCGAGCCAAGCAGAGGCCTGCATCGCTTTCAATGGCGAGTGGAACAGGAAAAGACACCATGACTCCAGCCGCCCACGCTATGTAGAGGATGTTGAGTTGGACAAGACTACCTTTGGCAGCAGTGTGTCCCTACTGTCACCCATTCTTGTTGAACAAACAAGAGAGTTTTCAAAGTCAACATGAAGCACTCTCAAAACTCAAGTGCGCTCTCTGGGAACTGAACCTGCTCGTGACTACTGTTGGCACCTGCACTTTATTCTGGCTCATCATCTCTTCCCTCCACTATCTATCTTTCATCCCTCTCTCCTTTGAGCTGTCATAGCTGACATCTACACCCAGACACCATTATCACTGCTGTATTACCCTGATATGGTAACTGGCAGCGGTTCTTAAACGTTTAGGCAGACTGACAGTAATAGACTTTAGTTAGACTAGATACTCTATTTAATTTTATGCAAATGAAGTTCAATGGATTTCTGTATTTTTTCCTCCACTGGATTTTTTGGAAGATGTTTCAATGTTTCCCCATGTTGAACAATTAACACCACATTGGTACACAACATTACACCATAGCTTTCTTTACGAAACACAAGCAGTTGTTGTAAAACTTTTTTTATTATTATTATTTATCCATATTGTTGCTCAGTGCAGCAAAATGATAAAGACTAGCCTAAATATCTTCTTAAATAGTTCTTATGTAAAATTGTTGAAGAATGCAGAATGAATTCTGTTGTAAATCCCTTGCAAAAGACATTTACAGAAATTGTTGCAAAATTCAGTAGTTCTGCATAAATCATTTACAAAGCTTTTTCAGAATAAATTCAAAATACAGAATACATTTATGTATACATAGTTTGTAAACCCATCATGTCAAATTTTACAATGCATTGTTCGTAAAACAGTTCTTACATAAATTGTTTTAGAATAAGTGCAGAATGCAGCTGTGTAAACCAATTCTTGCAAAACATTTCAAAATGGATATTGTTTCAGAATAAATGCAGAACAAATTTCTGAGTAAACTGTGAATCCATACTTACATAAATGTTAAATAAATCATAGAATTAATACAAAACACTTTCTGCACATTAAATAATGACTTTATGAAGGATTCACTATAAAAATGTTACCTATTTTGTTTCACAAATAAACTGCCCAATAAACAGACTGAATTGAACAGTTCAATTGAACTGAATTAATTCAATCATCTCCGACAACTGCCTGTAGAACATTTGAGAGGTGCACTGTTCTATAATTGCTCTGTAACTTCCAGATGCGTCTCCACCAACAATCAATAGCCTTATGATTGTCAATGAATTACAAAATAAATGCTCGTCCTCCCCTCTGCTCCATCTGTTGGTTTTGAAGCCAGAGGAGCTGGTGATGATGTCAATGAGTTGTAATCTCGTTTTACCCATTCATTAAGCGCCTGGTCCCATCTGGCCGACGGAAACACCGTGTGCAACTAACAACATCTCACCCTCATATTCCCTGCAGTGAGGGCCAGAGGGGTTCCGAGACGGGGTAAAGTGTGAAATTGGAGGTTTTGTTTGTGTGCGAGAGTGTGAGTTAGAAGGAACCACCACAAACATGTTTGAACATGGCCTTCAAAACCTTGCATAAAAGGGACCTCATCTGTCTAACCCTTTGTCAACAAAAGCCTGGCAATGACAATTGAAGTCCTTATCACAAAAACTGATTAATTTCTCTTGACAAAGAAGATTACAGCCACATTTCTGGACCAGGGCCATTAGCTGGAAGGCAAAGAATGTCTTATCCCCTCTCTCAGTGTCATTCTTCCAGGTTAACCAATGACTCTGAGGTGTGTTTTGATTTGAAACACCTTGAGCACTGTGCAAAGTACCAACAGAAAAAAGTCTCATTCATGATTTTATTCTGCTGAGAACCCTTTGCCACCTACTACACCTAGCAACTGTCCCAATTGTGCGTTATAGGGCCATTTTGACTGTAATTTAACATAAATTTTAGTATGGATGCACAGTCTTTGTGTAGTAAGTATTAGCATTTTCTTACTGCTTCATTGAATACAACCTTATCGATATTTATCAGTTCATCGTTTCCGAGAGCTCATTGTGATTCTCATGCCAGCGGTGCATGTAGAGACAGATGCAGGTGTTTAGATCAGTCTGAGGGGCACGTATGGAGATCACCGTCAGCATTTCACCTGTTCACACCTGCGTCCAGACTGATCTTATATACCATCTAAAATCACCCCACAACAGCTGTGTCCATTCTCCACTTCTATGGAAATCACTGTTTCGTTGCCATCTTTACTATTTTCATATTAATGAAAGCAATTAATATTACATTTTAGGAATTTTCATAATATATACGCTGTCATGAAATGTCAGATTTTGTGTCTGCAAAAAGCTCAGCTAGGTAGGAAATTGTTGCTTGGGACAACAGTGGTCATTACACAAAAATATACAGAATTCCTGATCAACCAATCACAGTCAAGTATTACAGAGAGATGTGCAAAAAGTTAGATTTTTATGCATTTTAAAACATTTGTCAGTTCAGTAAAATGCAGAATTATACTTAATTTCATTTATTAATTTTAAATTTAAAAATAAATAAATATTTTTAATAATAATTATACTATTAATAAAATAATAAAATACTATATCATATATAAAAAATAAAACAGATAATAACAAAAAGTATTGTAATTTCATACACCGGGATACATAACAAGTGCCCCTATTATGGGTAATGAAATGTTCATATTTGGTTTTGGGAGTCCCCAACAACAGGTTGACATGCATGCAAGGTCAAAAAACACTTTCATTGTCTTATAATATGCATTTATTTTTACCTTACTTGCTCAACGACTCCCAAACGATTCGTTTAACGATTCATTTTTCCAAACCCCTCATTTAGTGACGCTAATCTGCGGTGATTGGTCTGATTGGTCTCATTTTCATTTCATCTTGCCTGTAATGCCTGATAAAGCAGCGTTTGTGATGCTTTTTGTACAGCATTACCGGGGAAACAGCTATTTTACTGCTCCAAAAGCGGCACCTAGTGGCAAAGAATGAATTTGCATTTTCATTCAGGCCAATGTGAAAAGACCAACAAGTGGGCGGGCAATATGCTAATGTTTCATGTTGACGTCAACATGAAACGGCTTGGGATTTGTTTTAAAAATGACTCATTTCAATGAATCAGAGTCGACTCTTTCTTTTGAGAGACAATAACTTTATACACGGTGCACTTTCAGATTTAAAACTTGGCAGGATGTTTTCATTCACTTAGAGCTGTGTTACACACAGCATGAAAGGTCATTTTCAAAAATCCATAATAGGGGCACTTTAACAGTTCACACCCTGAGTATGTGTGTGTGTATGTGTGAGTGTGTGTATTTATTAGAGCAAGACAATAGAAAGTCGCATGGTTTTGCCTTACCGTACCTAAAGCAGGTCACTGAGTTGTAGAAAAGGGAGGGGTTCATGGCAGGTTCCGCAAGTGTTATTGGCTCAGTGGGCTGCACCTTTGCTTCCTTTGTTATGATTCAAACATTTGAACTTGAGGGAGGGCCATAATGACGGTCACATTGGCACAGAAACTGATTTTCATTGGCTCCTGAAGATATGTACCTCACCTACAACAGCCACATCTCCACTCATTTAACGACTTGTTATAAACATTGCTGCCCTGGGCAGCATCTTGTAATGAAAGACTGTTTTTGTTTACTCGTATGTTTAATTTAAGAAAGGAACATCTATAGAAATATCCCTGATTTTAAACACAAATAAAGTAAAGCTGTTTAGGATGAGCATTGAGGTTTGTCTTATCTTGCATACCAGTTGTTTAGTCATCCTTTGCCAATAAGAGGAAAACGCATTTCATTCCAACCCACCCCTGACACACTCTGAAACACACTGGACTGCTCCTCTGTCCTGTTTGTGTCAGATCACTGCTCTATGACCGTTGTGGATAATGACAGGGAATGCTAATGGCAGAGTTTGTTATCCCATGTTCTCCATGTAATTACATTAGTCAGCTTGAGTTACACAATACGCCAGTCTAAGGGGAAGAAACCATTGTCAATCATTTTGACAGCAGCGGGCATGCTGGGATATTCGTGGCTTTTATCCAATACCTGTGATAAGGTGAAGTGTGAGGCATATCGCACACTTTACAACTTTGCGTTAAACATCAACATACAAATTACATTTATTTTGCTTATCTGAATGTTTGTGCATATGTGTGTATAATAATAAAGTTTATCATACTGAGACAGTTCGTTGCAGCCTCATAAAGTTAATACTGTTAGTTCATAAACTAATCAGTGTTTACTTTCATTTATTTGTATTATCTTGATTAATGATGTGTAATGATAAGTGCTAATGTATCGTACTTTCATAGACTGTGACACCAGTTGACAGACTTGAATAATTGATAAAGCAATATACATTGTCAGGCTGTAAAGAAGTAGACTTATTTGTATGCATTGACTAACATACATACACATGTAAAGTACTTGATTATATTTTAACTTAATTTAAGCTAGTGTGTTATTCAATATAACATTTAATGTGCTAAATTCCAGCTTCATCATTACAAATGTGTTCCATTTTTATTTGAATATGACATACAAGTTTCAGTAGATTTCATTTTAGTGCATCATAATTGCTTTGTCAGTAAACTTGGCAGTACTGAAGTACATTAGCAGTACATTATATCCAGTTTGTGCTAAAGTGTATTTTTAAGCATTTTATTTAAAAAGTACTCTTTTTATATGAGTTAACACAATTTGTTTATTCATGAAGATGACATGAGAGCATTTTGCATGACAACAACCTTTGCCTGGTTATTGACAGCAACAGAGCTTTACATTGATACTAAGCGAACAGCTGACAGACTAAATATATGCCACACTGCAATGTCAGGTGGAAATAAAAATCAGGAAAACACATTCCTTTGTTGTACTTTTGTACAAAACTTGTGAATACTGACAGAATATTTTAATGTAGTGAGTGGGTTAAACTAAATAAGAAGACAAAGCTTCTTTAGAAGAAATCTAGTCAACATTTCTGATGGCTTTGAATTATTTTTGTGTAGTTTGGAATCAGAGCAAGAGCTGCTGGTGATATCTATGACGATACATTGTTTAAGAACACATTCCCCCATTCTGAGAGAAAATACCTATTTGTTAGAGCCATCTTTCATCTTAGAAAAGCACAAAAACTAGTAAATATGATATTCCTGTTTTGTTAGGCATGGTGCCAATAGACATTTTCATTAGCATCCTCCCCTCTTGATAAAATGGCATTCTCTGCCTACAGTGATGTGTCAGCTAATAGAGTTAATTAGCAAGAAAAGCAGGCACAAATGAAAGTATAACGGATGCAATCACAGTTGCTGTGAAAGGAGTTGTCTTGCTCTTTTGAAACAAATAGAGCTTTTTTATGGGATGATATTAGGCTCAAAATGATTAATAGATGCATGCACAATTATCCATGTACTGCATAAATTTTATACATGTATCTTACTAACCACAAACAAATACCTTTCAATTTGAGTCTGTGGAATTCAGGATTAAATGATTGTGCAGCGATTTTTACAAATACAGACTTGTTTGCGAATAAAAATGTTCTGTTTTTAAAAAAGGAATCCATGCATATGTGGATCAGGTGACACGCGTGCATTAATTGACGTCTAGTTCGAGTCGATCTTGTTCGGTTCATTTGGATTTTGAGACTTCATTTTCGCAGTTTACAGCATTTCACGTCCCCCACACACACAACTACCAACGAACAAGGCCCAGTGCAATTCATTAACGTGTACACGATTTGAAAAATTCGCAAATGTGCGTCACTACACTGAAACAAATGCTTTTCAACCGGTGTCTGCAGAGTTAAGAATTACATTAATGTGCAGCATTTTGTTCGAATAGAGACATATTTGTGAATACAAATGTTATAGTTTGTATTAAAGTATCATAATTTGTGCATGTAGCGATTAAAATGTGCATTTGTGGATCATGCGACGTGCATGCATTCATTCACGTCTCTTTAGCCTATAAGACGCGTTAGACCCGACCCGACACTGCAGTTTAGTTTGAGTTAATTTAATAGTTTAATTAAATATAAACGTGCGATTACTGATGGCTTAACTGAGCGACTATATTAGCCATTTTAATAATAATAATAATAATAATAATAATAATAGCCTACAAGGAAGGAATAACTGACAATGTGCCGTTGAATTACAGAAAGAAAGAAATAAACAAGGTACCGTCATGAAGTTCTTGCTTGGCAAAATTAATATAAGCTATTCTGTGTCTTAAGACAAGTTAAGTTAGAACAAGTTTAATAAAACGTCTTTATTGTATTTTTACGGGCAGAGGAGAATAGCCAAACCAAAAATAAACAAAACCATACTCAATTGAATGCGCACATGTGACTGGGGCTAGTACCATCTAGTGGTCGCTGATTTTCTTAGGCTCAGCTGCGTGTGGATCGCAAGCTGTGTGTGTGGATTGAGCAAAGCTAAAAAGGCGGAACAAAAGTCTCAAAATTCAAATGAATCGAATAGAATCGACTCAGAAGAGACGTGAATGAATGCACGCGCGTCGCCGGATGCACATTTTAATCGCTACATGCACAAATTATGATACTTTAATACAAACTGTAACATTTGTATTCACAAATATGTCTCTATTTGAACAAAATGCTGCACATTAATGTAATTCTTAACTCTGCAGACACTGGTTGAAAAGCATTTGTTTCAGTGTAGTGACGCACATTTGCACATTTTTCAAATCGTGTACACGTTAATGAATTGCACTGGGCCTTGTTCATTGGTAGTTGTGTGTGTGAGGGACGTGAAATGTTGTAATCTGCGAAAATGAAGTCTCAAAATCCAAATGAACCGAACAAGATTGACTCGAACAAGAAGTCGATAAATGAACGCGTATCACCTGATTCACAAATGCATGGATTCCTTTTTGCATGAGCAATTTATGATATATTAATGCAGAACAGAACATTTTTATTCGCAAACATGTCTGCATTTGTACAAATCGCTGCACAATCATTTAATCCTGAATTCCACAGAATCAAATTGAAAAGCATTAGTTTGTGGTTAGTAAGATACATGTATAAAATTTATGCAGTACATGGATAATTGTGCATGCATCTATTAATCATTTTGAGTCTAATTTCATCCCATACTTTTTCTGCTCTAACATTCATATGTAATGAATGAGGTTGTCACAACCAAGCTCTTGCATATATTGCTCATTTTAAACACAAAAGTCAAACGAGAATAACAACAAATCTGATATAATTAGAAACAGCATGCAATCGGTGAACAAACTGTATCAGGTTCAGCCTATAATTTATAGTCAATGCAATGTGCTTATGTCATCAATTTCAGTGGACCAAATGTAGTGCACTACATATCAGATAGAGTTGGGAATGTGACTCATTTACTGGGAATGGTGACTGCCCCACACCCCCTTCTCTTGTGATTTATGGCTGTGATATAATTTAGAGACACATAACTCAACCCAAAGACACAGGACACCTCCATATTTGAAAGGCCTTAGCCACATTGTTTTGCCGGGGGTATTAATTGGATATACCAGCTGTTCTGCAGTTGTATCCTTAGCAAAACAGAACAGTCAGTACGGTTCTTGTGGGAGGTATTGAAAGGTAGAAAGGTAGAATGAAGGGTTGTTGTCTGTTGCTAAGCAATTTAACTGCCCACTGACCTCAGTGACATATAGTATGCATTAAATCAGCAAAGTGGAAGCAGCTCAAGTGGAAGCAACTGTCATATCCTGAAAGCGTATAATTGCTAAATTTTGTCATTGAGTATAAAACTGTAGTTAAGGTCATGTACAATCCCATAATAAGTATCCCAATCCTTTTGGTAATTTTGAGGAAGAAAGCATTTACAGTATTTTACGGTTGTCAAGTCTCCATCATCATTTTTATGGCATTAGTTCCAACAGAGAAGATGAGTTTGTGTCCTGAAGCAAGATACCAAGATGATCTGTCTAATTGTGGTGCAACGTTATAGTAATCCTGTCTGTTAACATGCTTTCTTCTCCAACCCAAAACAGTATTTAGACTTTCTTAGTGTGAAAAGATAATACTGTTATCTTCCAGAAGCAACTGACTTCCAGCTGAAACATTCCAAAATTCCAGCATTCTAAGACTAGAGGCAGGTTGTGTTTTCATGGAATGTAAAACTGAATTATTAACAGGCAGTTGTTTTTATCATTTTTAGATGGTATCCACCAAGTGACAGCCTTCTGTACTCTCCATGTAACCATCATCACTGACGAGATGCTAACGAACAGCATCACTGTCCGTCTGGAGAACATGTCCCAGGAACGCTTCCTATCCCCGCTGCTCTCTCTATTCGCAGAAGGTGTGGCAGCCATTCTCTCAACTAGTCGAGAAGGAGTTTTCATCTTCAACGTCCAGAACGACACAGATGTCAGCGGCAACATCCTCAATGTCACCTTCTCCGCCTTGCTTCCTGGAGGAGCTCCGGATCGCTACTTCCCTTCGGAAGAACTTCAGGAGCAAATCTACCTGAACCGAACTCTGTTACAGAAAATCTCCAGCCAAAGTGTCCTTCCATTTGATGACAACATCTGCCTGCGGGAACCTTGCGAGAACTACATGAAATGCATCTCTGTGTTAAAGTTCGATAGTTCTCCACCTTTCACAGCCTCAGATACAGTTCTCTTCAGACCAATCCATCCGATTAACGGCCTGCGCTGCCGTTGTCCGGCAGGTTTTACCGGCGACTACTGCGAGACCGAGATTGACCTGTGCTACTCAGGTCCATGCCACAACAATGGCCGCTGCCGCAGTCGAGAAGGAGGGTACACCTGCGAGTGTCTAGAGGACTTTACAGGTGAGTTTGCAAAACATCTTGGATGCCCCTGTTTTATGGCATACAGCATTTGTGTGTTTTGTCTGTACACTTGCAGGAATATGGTTTGTGTAGTGTGGTTTGTGGATAGGGAGCTGCATTTTGTCAGGAGCTGAAGGAATGCTGAGGGAACCAGAGGGTGGAACTGCCAGTCATTTGGGGTAAACCACAAATAGGGAAACCACCAGAGCCACTGCCTTCAGAAGCAAAAGTCAGGGTGTCCTTGTCCTTGTCCTTGTGGACAAACAAGTGGAATGATGTGTCCATCTGTGAGGGACTTATTGAGTGTTGAGCAAAGATCATGCCATGTCAAATAAAGCTTTGTGTCTAAATAGCAAAATATAACATGAAAGACTTGCACAGTGAGGACTATATCTCATCAATCTCCAGTAAGGAGGCTCCTCTGCCATTCCTGACCACCTCCCCTTCTTTATCAAGGCCAATTAGCCCCTCTAATCATCTCATTCAGTGCTTTGAAGGTCACAGTTCAACTCCAGATATTCTGCATCCATTATAATAGTGATGACAGCCTGCCTCTCAACATCTATCCTTTTCTGGCTTTCTCACATTAGAGGGAAATAGATCTGTCTATTTCCCGCCAAGAGAAAGATTATCCCAAGGAAATCAGGGGTCATTACAGGCGGAGAGACTGCCATCTTATTCCCCCGCCACACATAAACACCCTTTGTCCAGATCTTGTCTAGATAATGGCTGAAATATAACACTGCATGAGTTGCTTGTCCATCCTCAGTAACGGAATTGGTGGTGCCATAGAGGAACTCTTGGGTTGTCAAGTGCTTCCATATGGAAAGCTGAGACTAAGTCAGGGCTGAAACTTTGATTTAAGGCCAGTATAGCAGTGCTCCTGGAGGGTCAGTGTCCTGCAGAATTCCATACCAATGTAACCTACTTCTGATTATCCTGTGCAGGTGAGAACTGTGAAATAGACACAGGCTCTGGACGCTGTGTCCCCGGGGTATGTAAAAATGGAGGTGAGTGTGTCAACCTGCTAGTGGGCGGCTTCACATGCAACTGCCCCTCTGGAAAGTATGAGAAACCTTTCTGTGAGATGACGACACGCAGCTTTCCTGGACAGTCCTTCATTACCTTTCGAGGCCTGAGACAGAGATTCCACTTCACTGTCTCCTTCATGTAAGTGCTTGGTTATATGTGACAAGAAAATTGTTTATGACCTCTATGTCATGCCCCTGTTTACCTTTTTGTTACGCTGACACATCTGCCTGAAGCTTTGCATGCTGTAAAGTGTAATTTGTTGAAGAGGTTGCATAAGGAACCCTTGAGCTCTGTCTGGCTGAGCAGCATGCCTGGACTTATCTTCTACTCATTCTGGGTCATACATGGATAATCTTAATGTCAAGCTCAAATCAATTTGGCCCTTTCTGTAGAATTTCTTTTAGCCTGTTATCTGTTGGATTGATAAAGCAAGAACGACATATGGATAATTTGTTTAAAACTGTTGTAAAGTAGAAAATTAAGCTTCTTATTTATTAAGCAGCAAATGTTGAGACAGGGTCACTAGAGAAATATTTGGACTCCTGTGCTGTGTAAAAACAGGAAGGGCTATGTGTTGAGAGAGCACTATCAGTGTTTTTCTTTATTTGTATCATCTTCCTGTAGAGCAGCTGGTCTCTGACTCCTCTGCCCTCTATGAACTACCTCCTGTTTCTGGACTTACGTTAACTTCCTCTCTGATATTTTTTTCTGTTCCTCCCTTGATTAATAGATGTTATTTCTTCTGTCTGGCTTGGAGGTTTCTTGTAGCGCAATTGATTTAAGTCTTGAGTTCTAGCATATGAGAAGTGCAATCAAACCTTGATAGATGTAAAGATTTATGAGGGGGTAGTGCAAACATTTAATAAAACCTATAGTTCTGGTTGTTCTGATCAATGTCTTTTTCTGTCCAGGTTTGCAACAAGAGAGAGAAATGCCCTTCTACTCTACAATGGTCGATTTAATGAGAAACATGACTTCATTGCTGTGGAAATCATTGAAGAACAGATTCAACTCACCTTCTCAGCAGGTACAAGTCCTACCACTGTTACAATTGAGAATACCAGGTTATCGATATGATGAGCCATTGAATATTTTTATCCTATGGCAGATAAACTAATAATCTGTATGTAACAATATGGGAAATGAGCATGCACAAATAAATATTCAATAATTACCAATAAATATCTAATATTTGCCATTAACCGATATGGCGCCGATATTTTATTCATCCCTTACCAAAGGATACTTTAGTCAAGTATGTGAACACAAATTATTTTAGCTATGCAAGCTCGATTTCAGATTGCCTGTCAGACCACACTTCGGCATTCTAATGCTATAGCATTAATGTAAACAACAAACAATAATGTATTCTGTGGCCAGTTTTTTCTCTCAGTTCAACTACTGTTATGGCAAGAGCAACAATTTGAGGAGAGTTTTGCAGAGCGTGTTAGATAAAGTTAGCTAAATTGTCAACATTTTTACAGCTAGCTACGTGAATAATAACCGTCAGTTAAATTCACATTTGAAGGTAACTCTATCGTCCCCTCGAGTACTGAAGTTTGTTACAACAATACTAACACACCTTAAGCATGTACAAAAGGACCGTGCACCAATATGTTAGTCAAGCGGTCACATATGCGCTTGTGCATTCATATAGAGTTCGTTTCAGTCTGAATGTCAGATTCACTCCTGGGACAGCAGACAGTAGTGTTGACAATATACGGTAACATGAGATGACATCATGCTACGGTAAACAGCTTGTTTGTGTAGCCATGTGTCACTTAGAGAGAGAATTGATCTAGGTGAATATGTTTACGACAAAGGATTTATATGTTGTAAAGTATCCAAACTTTAATGAGGCTATGCAGTGACCCAGATGGTCTTTTCAACATCTCCATGCATGTGCAGGGGAAGACACACACACACACACACACACACACACACACACACACACTTAAGCTCAGAGGCGGTTATAAATAACACAAGATGAGCACTGCCCTATAATGGGACTGTTGATCTTATAGCACACATAAATCTTTCCCAGCCAAAGAGAACAATGCTGTGTCATGCTGTGGAGCCTGTTTTACATGCTGTACCCAATGACACTTGCACTAAAACTGTTCTTTTGACCATTTCAAGGGGCTGGCCCACCATTCCTAGTTTTTCAGTGATCAAAGGGTGCAAAGGTGTACAATTTCATTAACAAAGATATCAGGTTTAAAAAAAAACATCTTAATAACTATATAGCTTAGAACATTTTTGCAATTGTTTACCAACAAGGCCACAATGTTTGGTTGTTCTTTACTGATTCTTTATGAATACCAGTAGGGGCTCCTTCCCTGGGTAAATATTCCTCTAAACCCAATGTATATTGTTGCTCCCCTGCCCTTTGAATGAACTCCATTGATGAGAGAGAATATCTAAACATGATTAATAGTTGTTATGTTAGAAGTTTTGTGCTGTAGCCACTAAGTGACTTTATATTGGACCAGAGGTTACAAAGCCACAATTTATACAAGAAACACCCTCATCGCATACCAAAACACACTCTTTGAGCTATATCTGTTTTTATGTTATACTCATAATTGTAACATGATGAACATTTGCAAGTCTTTACCAACTTTTCCAACTTACACATAATTAACATGCCACTGCAAACTAGAAACAAACTAAATGTATTTTAGTGAATTTGTTCAGACAGCAAATTTGATTGAAAAAAAGATTTACAGATTAATTTGAGATCCAAATTTTTTTTGCAAAATATTTAATTGCTCTTTTGTTGCTGTTTTCAACATAACCCATATTTTTATATTTATATTAGCACTTTTGTTAGTTGTAATTAGTGTAACTTTATTTGTTCAAGTTTCCTATATAAATACTGTAGCTTACGTGTAGTTTGCGGCTTTTTGTTAGTAGTTTGAATAGCTAAGTAATTTTTTTAAAAGCCTAGCTTGAATGTGTTTATGACTTCTGAAACTGTATTTTACCTACTCATAATTTAAGGTAGCTTACATATACAATGCACATGCCTTTCTCCTGTCATTTAAATGAATATTTTTTTTCCTGTCTTTCTCTCCCAGGTGAGGCCAAAACAACTGTCGCACCTTTTGTACCAGGTGGAGTTAGCGATGGCCAGTGGCATTCGGTTCAGCTTCACTACTACAACAAGGTAAGACATTAAGTCTGTTTCGCTTTTAGTTATAGGAACAGTGTTGTTCCTGAAGATTATTATACACTCTTATTCTGGAAAACCAGGACAATTTATGGATGTTGTTTGTTCCCACGATGGTTTTCTTACTATCCACTTGCATCTGACCTAAGGAAGACAGATTATTTTATTCACAGAATCTCCGTGTTTGACTTGCATTGCATTTCAGTCAACTGGAGATTGTTTTCAAATGCTTCCACACCCAAGGGCAACAGTGTGTTATCACAACATTGCATAATTAAGTCTAAAGGCACTTACTAGCATGTTTTTGCATGCGTTGCTTACTCTTCCGCTAGAAGATTATGACTAGAGTTGATCTCGTGTTGCCCTCTCCATGTGACAGTCCCAGAAAGACAATCTGCTAACTGGAGGCCATAGTATTTGTGTAAAGCTTCAAAAGAACTAATGCACATGGGTAACAAAAGACACAGTCGTCTTAATTTCTGTCCTGTGATTTTCGACTCTTCCAAGCCCAGAACATCAGAAACTAAATATGCCATTGTGATGTGCCAGAAGTCTTCCTGCTTGTAAGAGATTCTAACTTGAGTTTCATAATACTGCTTTAAAGATCGTTTTCTGTGTAGAATGTCCTTGTACTCGTATAAAGTGAGCAGTTGTTGGGGACGGAAACAATGAGGAGGTCTCGAATTTCAATGGAGAAGTTTTAATTTACTGCGAAGAGGGTAATGCAGTTTTCTGTAATTACTTTAATTGATGAAGGAATCTCAGACTAGTGTATTGTTGGAATCTTCTAAAGATATGACAAGACAGAAAAGTTTAAAACACAGTTGTTTATAAAGCTATTTAAAATTTTACATTGGTTTTTGAACAAGCATTTGAAAAAAAACAGTGAGTAAACTTACTATGTTTGTAGGACAAGTAGGGGGGGGGGGGGGGGGGGGTGGTGAGGGGGGGGTGAGAACTTTCAAAGCATCTGTACTTGGCCAACCACACAACACACCACAGCATCATGTGAGAGAGTTTTGGACCTGTAAACGCCTAAAAAACTAGTTTAGAATGAAGTGTAAATTGTCCCCTATATAGTATACTATGGGTTATGCAGTTTTTGCTTTCAATTTTGTCGTGATTGAGCACCTACTAGTTTGAAGAACTCTTATGTCCAGCCTGAGTTGCTGTTGGTGGAACACACACACACACACATATTTACAAGGCACTAAATAAACACAACTCATAGTGGGTCCCGAGAAGATGTTAGACCACCATCCAAGTGGGAGTCCTCACACACGGCTGTGTCAAAAATACTCCACCTGCTTCCAACACACACACAGTAAAAAGTAACAGGGAGGCCAAAGACGCAGCAAGTGTGTGACAGCCTGCAGCTGTTGCCGAGTGTGCGCAGTGATTGACCATGGTGAACTGTTTAAACACACACACATTGGCACAGGAGAGTCACTCTCTGTGTGTGTGTAGGGTCACGCTTGGAGTTGGAGGTGAAACTGTCATGAACCATGTCTCGTGGAGTGTGAGAACTGTCAGGAGTGGGTATACTGTCCAGATCTAAAGACATTCCTCCACAATCAGTTAATGCTTTCCCTGATTATCACCTCCACACAGCGCCAGAGAGAGGCCATTTGGGATTTCAGAGGATTTCAGATGGAATCTGCTCATACTTTCACAACCCTTTAAGGTACCGCTGCACTTAAGGGAACTTATAGAAAGACAAAGTGCTTTACTCATACCTAATTCCCAGTGCTTAATTTATGGGGTCAGAGGGTGAATATGTGGGTGGGTACATACTAGAGTTTATGCTGTGTCAAAGAACACTGCAAATACATTCATTTCAAAACGGATGGTGCGTCAGAAGAAAAATGCATGAAGGTGACGTTATGTAATGTGACCAAAATGTTAGCTTTTTATCCACGAACACTTTTGTCCAATAAGAATTTAAGAGCTTTAAGAGAAAATATTGGAAGAACTAACTTTAACCCACTTGCTGGGCAAAATTTCTTCAAACTGTTGCACCGCCATACCAGTAGATGACTTGAAAGACAAACTGACCACAGAAGACAGTTTATACAAGCCCTTCTCAAAGTCCGGACTCCGGGAATTCGATCCGGACCCGCCTCCATTTTTAGTATTTCAAGTGCATTCGTATCACTCAGACCTCCGTGGCACACACACAGGGGTGCACGAATCAGTGTTGCAGTTTTTACTGACTTTTTTGTAAGACAAAGCGCATAGCAACTAGCGACATTTTGAATCAATCTTTTAGCTTTCATTCAGTAGAATAATATCACCGGTTTTGCCCCGCGAGCGCGAGGTTTTTCCCGACTGGCAGAGTTAGCAGCACGTTCAACTAACCGAACCGCAACAGACTTGTGAATGAATGAGTACAAAACAGCGTTTCCAAAAACCTGTCACTGTTAACTGGGCATATGAACATGAATGTAGTTTGTCTGTAAATATGTACATATTTTGTTACACAGATGGACGTTTGTGCTGCATGATATAAATAAAGTAATATAATTCACTGCGTATAACAGCAATTCAAGATTTTTGCAGTTAAGTTGAAGTGACTTTACAGTAGGTTACATTGAAGTACTATTTCAGAAACAGAAAATATGTACATGAGAACTGCTTCATTGGGCATTTAGTTGTATAAAAAGTGCAGTACTTTACAGTTCAGAGAGTAAACGCGAGTACGACTTGATGACGTAATGAATATAATAATTGCATATATAAAGTTGAATTGTTATATAAAGTTATAAGAATGTTTGGTAACACTTTAGATTACAACCCGCAAAGGCCTATGTAAGTATACTAAATTTACGATGTACGTTTCTGTAATTATAGTGTACCTATAAAGAACATACGTGTAGGTATAAGGGAACAATGTGTTACGTTTGGGTAATAAGGGGGTAACAACCAGATATGCAACCTGCAAAGAACTGCGTAAGTAAACTGAAGTTACAGTGTAACTTTTTTGTAATTATAGTGTACCTATTCAGTACCTCCGTGTAGGTATAAGGGAATAATATGCGAAGTTTGGGGAATAAAGGGGTAACAACCTGTAAAATTACAAATCATTTATACTGTAAGTATTTTGAAACTAAGAGGTGCTTATTCTAATATTACATGGTATGTATGGCCTAAACAACAATCTTTTGTTTGGGAATGATTTAGAAAGACGATATATATAATTTTATATTGGTATTTTATTATAGGCGTATAGGTATTTTTAACCATGGGGTACACATTCTATAGATGGACATGATGGAAATGACTGAACAACAAAACGGGGCATCTAGTGAAATGAGTTAATGAGTTTCTGCTATGATTTATAATTCACAAGTCTACTTACCTTATGAAAGCTTATTCGTCGATTTCAGACACTTTACACCAGCAACTTCTCAACACCACTATCACCAAATAACTTTGCATGATATACCATCAAGGTTCAATGCAGCTTAAAACCAGTTTACCTCTTTCCAGCTGTTCGCAGAAAAAAAATACATGATACAACACTTGTATTTCAGTGGATGTATACTGTGGTGTTTAAGCCCCCCCCCCCAAAAAAATGCAGAAGGTTTAATTTGGCCATCGAACAATTAAATTAAAACTAGTGCAATATTTTTATCTGTAATTACTGTGCAAATATACACTTGTTCTGTGTTTAAGTCCCACTTGTTCCTCCCTTGTTCCATGTAGTTACAGGGTAAATACAACATTTGCGGGCTGTAAATTAAAGTGGTGCTTGTTCCCCCATTGTTCCATGTAGTTAAAGGGTAAATACAACATTTTTGGGCTGTACATTAAAGTGTTGCTTGTTCCCCCCTTGTTCCATGTAGCTACAGGGTAAATACAACATTTGCGGGCTGGAAATTAAAGTGGTGCTTGTTCCCCCTTGTTCCATGTAGTTACAGGTTAAATACAACATTTGCGGGCTGTAAATAAAGTGGTGCTTTATCCACCCTTGTTCCATGTAGTTACAGCGTAAATACAACATTTGAGGGCTGTAAATTAAAGTGGTGCTTTGTTCCCCCCTTGTTCCATGTAGTTACAGGGTAAATACAACATTTGCGGGCTGTAAATTAAAGTGGTGCTTGTTCCCCCCTTGTTCCATGTAGTTACAGGGTAAATACAACATTTGCGGGCTGTAAATGAAAGTGGTGCTTTGTTCCCCCATTGTTACATGTAGTTACAGGGTAAATACAACAATTGCAGGCTGTAAATTAAAGTGGTGCCTTGTTCCATGTAGTTACAGGGTAAAAACAACATTTGCGGGCTGTAAATTAAAGGGGTGCTTTGTTCCCCCCTTGTTCCACATAGTTACAGGATAAATACAACATTTGCTCTGAAATGATTGTTTATACAGTAGGTCATACATAAATACATTATATATCAGGTAATGTTTTTTTTTTTTTTTTAGCAATAAACATGGTGGACTGTTTTATTTAATTCAAATATTGTTTGAAATTTACTATAGGCTTACTGCTGGGTTAAATGAACCCAAAATGGGTTTTAAAATTAAAATCACACACAATATGACAACAGTAACAACACAAGCAACATATAATAAAAGATAAAAATTCATTATAAGTTCAGAAAAAAGCAAAGCAACTCCACACTTATACAGATTATACAGTTAAACCAAATTCTTTTGAAAAGCTTGTTTAAGGATAGATTTTGGTCAATTTGTTCATGTTTTTCACCCACAGACTTTTTTTTAGTTGATTAACTAGTAATGACTAGTTAAACTATTATGGCCAAACCATCACGCCAATAAACACAGTAATAAACACTGAAAGTCAAGATTAAACTGTGTATTATAGCGAACTGACAGGATTTTACCATCTTTGATTTACCGTTTTGATCCAAGTCCTCAAGCACCATTTTGACTAACATATTTCAGTTCCCGGTTTTACCACTCATCAGTCGCTGCTCAATGTTGTGAGAACATACTCGGACAAAACCCTCCAGTTTTAAAAGAACACATTCCAGTCAGTTTCAAAAATCTCTCTCCTCTTCGTGTCGATTAGTTTTCTTGTATTTTCTACACATATTCCTATCATGAGCGCCGCAAACACGGATAGACTCATCTCATGCACCAATCCAGCTGTTTCCAGTTCGCACTCACCACATTCACTGCTCCAGTTTTAAAGGAACACACTCCAGACAGTTTCAAAGTTGTCCATCGTCTGCACTTTGATTAGTTTTCTCCTATTTTCCACATGTTCCCATCTTAAGCACCGCAGTCACGGATTTCGTCACACACAGAGCCGTTCACGTTTGAACTCACGTGACTTGCTGCATGCTCTCATTCACGTCCTCCACATTCATAACCCAGCAACATCGGGTTACTTACTGATATCAACCCAAATTGGGTCACATCAAGCCAGCTTCCTAACCCACAGTCTCAACCGAGCGTTTGGATTGAAACAATTACCAGCGTGTTTTATATGTGTAGGCTATAAAAAAGTACACAGTGTATGTTTTTGCTTAATCGCTTGCAAATATAAGAGGTCATACATACCCTGTAATATTAGGATAGGTACCCCTTACTTTCAAAATACTTACAGTAGAAATAATTTGTAATTTTACAGATTATTACTCCTTTATTCTCCAAACTTCGCATATTGTTACCTTATACCTACGGAGGTACTGAATAGGTACACTGTAATTACAAAAAAGTTACGCTGTAAATTCTGTTTACTTACGCAGTACATTGCGGGTTGTAATCTAAAGCGTTACCAAATGTTTATTAAAAACAAGTTTTGTGATAACAATTATTTCGGACCTTTTCACGTTGATGAGAATTCAGATTTGGACCTTTGAATGTAAACTTTGAGAACCCCTGGTTTATACAAATGCCTGATATATAACCCCTTGTGGCAATGCAGAGAATTGCGTTCTGACTAATTTCGGAAAAATAGGGCTTTATTGTGTTTTTCTTTTTAGACATTTCAGAGTTTTGCTAAAGGCAGGGAGAGGTGGGGGGGGGGGGGTCATTATTATGATAACAACCTATCTATCTAATCTGATGTGTGAATAGATGCTCCATTAATGATATCACAATAAAGAAGGCAGAAAAGACATTTCTGAAAGACACCACAGGAATACATTACATTTAAAAAAAATAATATTAACATAGTAGACAGTTGTTTTACATTAACCTATACTAATATTCCACGATATTGGATGAGCATAATTAAAAAAGACAACCCAAACCTTTGATCAGTAGTGTATATTTTTTGATTAGCAGAGTATGATAGTGTAACAACATCAGATTATTGGAATCCGAATCATTGTGTGCTTCAGTATTTACAGTGACTACACACATTGCAGTTCTCACAGTTAATTTCAGACCTTTCATTTTCACCCAGACATTTTCCTGCAGCTTAGAACTGGATTCCAGCTTAGTACTCATTATGTACTGGATATATATTACAGACACTAATCTAAATTCCCAGACATCCCCATATAACTGTAGCTATCATTCACTTATGAGTTTCAGCTGTTGAGACAAGTGCAATATATTTTTGTATGACGATAATATTTTAGGATGATTCATTTTAATTCTCATAAATGGACAAATAAATGTAGTTTGTCCTTGTGACTTTGTAATTTTTGTAAAAACGTCATGCGGTTATATTTAGATTAGTTTTGGGTGATATGCTCCATAGTCATATCGTATGTCATTTCCATGTACAGAACTGTTATTATTCAACTATGCCAAGGTAAATACAGTTTTCCATTCTATGGCACCTTTAAGCTAACTCCTTAATTTCTTTAAGGTTTCTGATTAGCTATGTATCTATGTGATATCTTTCCCACAGGCCAATGGATTTAGGAATAATTAGTATATGACATTTACATTAGTACATTTACAGTCCGGATTAGTACATTAGTACATCCAATCACTCAGGATAAGTACAAATGATCTAAAGTTCAAAATCAATTGTCCACATAAAGCTGTTTTTGTTGTTTTACCTTCAATCAATAGTGACATCATTGGCCCAGTGTATTAGGAGATTAGCAGTGAGTTACTGTCAAGATGATGAAATTCATGTCAATTTTATCAAGAATGATATTATCTATTTTTACGGTTTGTAGATCTTATTCCCGCTATTCAGCTGTCATTCACTCTAGAAAGCTCTCGCCAGAGGAATGCACTCAAGCTGAATGTACGATCATGCCTGTTTTACTTTAGAACAGACCGTTATGACCTACTGATTCATCATACTGTGGTGTACAGGAGGTCAGATTCTTTGAAGTCTGGGCACTTTTGGAGTACCAATCAATAATTCATGAGAGTTCATAGGCAAGGTCTCCGGAGTTATTTTTCTCCATTTTAGTTATATATACAGTATCTCACAGAAGTGAGTACACCCCTCACATTTTTGTAAATATTTTATTATATCTTTTCATGTGACAACACTGAAGAAATGACACTTTGCTACAATGTAAAGTAGTAAAGTAGTGAGTGTACAGCTTGTATAAAAGTGTAAATTGGCTGTCCCCTCAGAATAACTCAACACACAGCCATTAATGTTTAAATTGCTGGCCACAAAAGTGAGTACACCCTAAGTGAAAATGTCCATTTTGGGCCCAATTAGCCATTTTCTCTCCCCGGTGTCATGTGACTCATTAGTGTTACAAGGTATCAGGTGTGAATGGGGAGCAGGTGTGTTAAATTTGGTGTTATCGCTCTCACTCTCTCATACTGGTCACTGGAAGTTCAACATGGCACCTCATGGCAAAGAACTCTCTGAGGATCTGAAAAAAAGAATTGTTGCTCTACATAAAGATGGCGTAGGCTATAAGAAGAATGCCAAGACCCTGAAACTGAGCTGCAGCACGGTAGCCAAGACCATACAGTGGTTTAACAGGACCGGTTCCACTCAGAACAGGCCTCGCCATGGTCGACCAAAGAAGTTAAGTGCACGTGCTCAGCGTCATATCCAGAGGTTGTGTTTGGGAAATAGACGTATGAGTGCTGCCAGCATTGCTGCAGAGGTTGAAGGGGTGGGGGGTCAGCCAGTCAGTGCTCAGACCATACGCCACACACTGCATCAAATTGGTCTGCATGGCTGTCATCTCAGAAGGAAGCCTCTTCTAAAGATGATGCACAAGAAAGCCTGCAAACAGTTTGCTGAAGACAAGCCTAAAATGGATTATTGGAACCATGTCCTGTGGTCTGATGAGACCAAGATAAACTTATTTGGTGCAGATGGTGTCAAGCGTGTGTGGCGGCAACCAGGTGAGGAGTACAAAGACAAGTGTGTCTTGCCTACAGTCAAGCATGGTGGTGGGATTGTCATGGTCTGGGGCTGCATGAGTGCTGCCGGCACTGGGGAGCTACAGTTCATTGAGGGAACCATGAATGCCAACATGTACTGTGACATACTGAAGCAAAGCATGATCCCCTCCCTTCAGAGACTGGGCCGCAGGGCAGTATTCCAACATGATAACGACCCCAAACACACCTCCAAGACGACCACTGCCTTGCTAAAGAAGCTGAGGGTACAGGTGATGGATTGGCCAAGCATGGGCATCCTCAATCGGAAGGTGGAGGAGCGCAAGATCTCTAACATCCACCAGCTCCGTGATGTCGTCATGGAGGAGTGGAAGAGGACTCCAGTGGCAACCTGTGAAGCTCTGGTGAACTCCATGCCCAAGAGGGTTAAGGCAGTGCTGGAAAATAATGGTGGCCACACAAAATATTGACACTTTGGGCCCAATTTGGACATTTTCACTTAGGGGTGTACTCAATTTTGTGGCCAGCGGTTTAGGCATTAATGGCTGTGTGTTGAGTTATTTTGAGGGGGACAGCAAATTTACACTGTTACACAAGCTGTACACTCACTACTTTACATTGTAGCAAAGTGTCATTTCTTCAGTGTTGTCACATGAAAAGATATAATAAAATATTTACAAAAATGTGAGGGGTGTACTCACTTCTATGAGATACTTATGTAATGTATTGTTCTATATATATATATATTAGAAGAAAAATAATATGGGGGGGGGGGGGGGGGGGGGGTCAGGTTTCTAAAGTAGTTGAACACAGTTGCTAAGCTCCATTTAATTTGAAACATGTAAAACTGAATTTGAACTTGAGGAGCTACGTTTTTGTGCATCATAGTGGTTAACCGCCATAACATTAAAGCTGAAGTGTGTAATTTTTGTGCCTCTAAAAAAACATATTTGTTACTTGAAACAAACATTAACTGAAATAACACGTAAAAACCTTAAAAGTATTACAGTTTATGTTACAGCTAGTTGCCAAAGCAACATTTATCATGTTTATGAAGTTTAACTTATGGTACTAAAATAAGTGTATGTATTTCAATGATACTAAAATAACACTGCACCAAACATAACTGCAATAATGATACATTTTAAATGTTTTCCAAACACTTCCTTCATCTGCCGATTTCACCCCATTGCTTGAATGTGCCACAGAGTGAAAGTGGAGCTTTTTTGGGGAAATCAGACAACCATTTGTTTGCTTGTAGTTATAATACTCTGCACATTAAAATGGGATACGATTTAAGAATAATGCCATTTATTATAGTGTAGTAGTTTGGCTATCCGTATTGGCCAAAATCTGTACAATCTTCTGGTAATTCAGAATACATTATAGTTTTGGGGTTTGGTCTACCCAGACTGTAAAGAGTTTTATTATGTGACATGAATCTCTTCAGTAACCTGTTTGCTAAGGAGAAGTGGACAGCACCTGAAATAAGAGACAGCTTTGTACCTGCATGCTTTTCCTTATTAAAGGCGAGTTTTGTGGATTACGCACATAGCAGGGGACAAAAGCACACGTCCATCTCTAAACTGTCTGGAGCACAGCCGAGCAATGATAAATGAGATGTGTTATTGAGACACATGAGTTTAAAAGTGGTCTCCATGTCCCGTAGTCCAGCCGACAACACCATGCTATGTGTATGTCCTAAGGGCGTGTGTGTGAACCAGGGCCAGTTCTCTTGAATTATTCACAGCTCTAGGTTTACACAGCCGGAGGACGGGTGAGGTAATGCTGTTTGATAGTGAAGAAGATCAGTGTGACAAAGACACCCCCTCCCGTACGACATTCATACACAGGCAGATTCTGCCATGACACCTGCTTCAGACACAATTCCTCTGAGGAGAGAAAGAAAGTTTGTGTGTGTGTGTATGTGTGTGTGTGGTGATAATTAGCATATTTCCTTGATATAATACACATAAAAGCATCTCTCAAGCTAGACTTCCTGTATTATAAAAATAACCCTCATGCTCTTAGTTGTCTCTCTCTCTCTCTCTCTCTCTCACACACACACACACACACACATTTGTGGTTTACGGGGACTCTCCATAGGCGTAATGGTTTTATAGACCATTAGTCTTAGAGTAAGGGTTAGGGTTAGTATAAAAACCCTAACGTTATTAGGCGTTTAATATTAGGCATTATTAGGCGTTATGGAGAGTCCCCGTAAACCACAAATGCAAGTGTGTGTTTATTTTTATACACAGGAAGTGTCCTCATAAACAATGTTTACATTGTAGTACCTTGTTCATTATACACATTGGTGTCCTCGTAAACCCATATAATGTATCCCAGTACACACACACACACACACACACAAGTCTGAGTGAGTAATGAATGTTGAACCAATCATGGAAATAATCAGTCATAATAATAAATGAATCATGAAAGAAATGTTTGAATATATCTTAATATCCAAATATATCTTTATAAACAATAAATAAATCATCTTAATTACTAAATTAATATTAATATATTTAATTGTGAGGGACACTCTGAAATCTTAAAAAAATACTGAATACCTTAATGGACACAAAGATGGGCTGAAATTAAAAGGTTGTAAAAAAAAAAAAAAGAACCAGCTTAACATACTCAGATTCACAGCTCTGAGAAAGCTGTCATACCTGAATATATTTCACGAGTAATGCGAAAGTGTAAGATGCCTCTGTCATCAGTTTTTTGGTGTTTTCGTAGTTTTGTGTGTAACCAAATCCGTTGATTGACATTTTGCACTAATCTCTCATAACGCAGTTGTCTTCCCATTTAACTGACAGGCCAGTGGCAGCAGTGGTGGATTTATCTGAAAGCTGAGCGGTTTTACCTGAACTCCAGGGCTTCCACATAAGCGTTACTGTCAAACCCGAGCTCAGTTTGCCCCTCTGGGGAAAACGCAAGCCATTTAGAGCAGTTTACAGTCATGTTCTCCTGTACTGACTTGTGTTAGCAGTGGAAACACTGAGAAACAATGTTGTGAAGGGAGACTCAGGGCACGTTCGCTTATCGGTGATTGATTCTTACTCTTGTGCTTGTAGTACACTGGATGGGCTGAACAGTACATGTCCAGAACAGATCATTTGAGAATGTGAAACTTAAGAATCCTGCTCAGAGCAGGAACGTTGATGTACCCTTAAGACTGCAATTTTGATCCCTGCAAATGAGCTATCAAATGTACAATGTGCCAGTGCCAAACATCTCTAGAGCGTTTTTCTCATAGAGTTGTGCCAGGCCACCATTGTTGTGCCAGGCCCATTACACTTTGGCTTTATTAATACTGCTGATGGATTAGGAAACTGAACAAAACTTCATTTGTTAAGGATCTTTTTTTTTTTTTTTTACTTTAAGCAATCAATGTAGTTTAACCTTCAACTTCTGGTTCACTTAACAAGGTGATAAGATAAGATAAGATAAGAAAGCTTTTGTAATTTTGTTTCAGTATAGTCTGGGTGGACTCGATAGGATGTTTTTTTTGTGTGTGTATTAGAGTACACTCTTAAAAATAAAGGTGCTTCACAATGCCATAGAAGAACCTTTTTGTCTAAATGGTTCAATAAAGAACCTTTAACATCTGAAGAACCTTTCTGTTTCACAAAAGGTTCTTTGGGGCGAAAGAAGGTTCTTCAGATTACAAAAAGGTAAGAAAGAGATGGTTCTTTAAAGAACCTTTGACTGAATTGTTCTTTGTGGAACCAAAAATGGTTCTTCTATGGCATCGCTTGAAGAACCTTTTGAAGCACCTTTATTTTTAAGAGTGTATGTGTATCTGGAAACATCAAACTCGTTGATTTCGAAAGAACATGAAAATCCTGTTTTCCATGATAAGATTTTTTTTAATGCAATTCTTTCTTCATACTTCCCCCCTGGTCTGTTCGGGTGAAATGAAGGTTTGAGTGAGCCTCTCTCTGACCTCATCCTCTGTCAGAAGCTGTTGGGATCAAGTGTGTTGCCATGGCTCCAGCAAACCCTCCGTCCCTAGAGAACCGTGTGTAGAGGTGACGGGAGTTTTCAACACTCCAGAGAGAAAGCCTTAGCTGGAGGCCTCTTTTAAAGGAATAGTTCACTCAGAAATGAAAAATCGGTTATCATTTACTCACTCTTGTGTCGTTCCTTTTCCATGCAGTTACAATGAGGAAAAAAGCTTAGAAAAACACCATAAATATTATACAACTTAAATATTACACAACTTTACGACTGTATTTTAGTTCAGCTCAGATTCACACTCTCTTTGACATACATAACAGAATCACTTCCTAAATTACTTCATATTTACAGTATATTTATATACGTATACATCTAATGTTTTGGTCAGCCATAGCCTAGCTAAGGAACGTTTTAAAAGGTCAAGCTGATTTCACAGAAGAATAACCCGGGAACCAAAGAGGGTTGATGAATGCACAAATGAATGCACACAGAGGGGGATTTATTATGAGCGAATTGCACCTGCAAAAACTATAAGCATTGTTTCAGCATTCATTTAACAAAATGTATCATGCAAATCAGATTATGGTGCAAGCACACCCACAAATGTAGTTTTCAATGGTCAGTTGTGTCCTGTACAAAGAAAAATACAGTATATACATAAAATACGCAATATTTTAATGAATTCTCTTATTTAATATTTTAATTTTAAAAACCCAAAACTATTCAAAATCATTTTCAGTCCTTGAAATGGAGCTGAAGTAAAACGGAATAAAAATATTAGACTTAAATCTGAAATAAGATAAGTTTAAGTTGAAATACTAAAGGGACTAAAAACTGAAAATATAAAAATAAAAGCTTGTTCAAAATATGAATAAATACTATAATAGTATATAAATAATACTAAAATAATGCACTTATAATTACGTAAATAATACTTCATATGAAAGAGTTTTGCGTCTGATTAAGTTGAGCTACAGTTCAGAAATAGGAAGTTTATTATTACGTAATAATATGGGACTCTGAACCACAAAACCAGTCATAAGAGTATATTTTTCGAAATTGAGATGTATACAGCTTCATCTAAACACTGAATAAATAAGCTTTACATTGATGTATGGTTTGTTAGGATAGGCCAATATTTGGCCCGAGATACAACTATTTGAAAATCTGGAATCTGAGAGTACAAAAAATCTAAATATTGAGAAAATCGCCTTTAAATTAGTCCAAATGAAGTTCTTAGCAATGCATATTACTAATCAAAAATTAAGTTTTGATATATTTACAGTCGGACATTTACAAAATATCTTCATGGAACATGATTTTTACTTAATGTCTAACTAATTATTTTTGGCATAAAAGAAAAATCTGTCATTTTGACCCATACAATCTATTTTTGGCTATTGCTACAAATGTACCCCAGCGACTTGAGACTTTGTGGTTTTGTGATCCAGGGTGACATATGTGTGATTCAATGACTGTTAAAATACAATATCCTCCATCAAAGAGAAATATACAGTATATACTGTATATCTGCATATATTGTTATCCTTATCAATTTAGCACCAAGTTAGACCTGTGATAAATCCTCATTTCATATGTACCACCTTCTCTGTGATGAAACCAAATCCCACATCTGCTGTGCTGGATAAAATCACCTGCATTAGTCCGCCTCACTGCCATATCACATAGGGGAGAGGTTTGGGTGAACAGCAATGAAAAAATCACACCGCTGCTCATTCATTTCAAGTAAGACATACATATGCAGTGCTTTAATGTGCAGATGGATGTTGAAGAAGCAGCCTAAGGTGGAAACTTCACACAAGTAGACACCTGCCTTTGTCAGAAGACGGGGGACGCATGGTATGCAGCCCGACGCTGAGATCAATTATGATTGAGATACCGAGTTAGTAAAACACTGGTAGCTAATATTTTTGTCAAACAGCTGACGGGAATCTGAACTGTACAAAACCTCCAGTCTTCATAAAAACAGTATGGCGGTACCTGCCCAAACAGCGTTCTCATCTGTGCCTAAGGTACATGTTTGGAGCCCCACTTGATTTCTGTTCTGCCAGTAACGTGTGGCATGTAGCCAGAACCCCCAGATATCTGAAACTGCCCCCAACAAACCCTCTGCTGGTGAGGTTACTGCCTCACCAGAGCGGTTTATAGACCTCTGCTGTTTTCACAGAGAAAGAACAGAGGAAAAGTCGGATAACAAGTTCAAAGCGAGATTAGTGATACTTAGGCTAATAGGTTTTAGTCATCAAACACTGTACGTCAGTCATTTGAATTCCACAGTTTCGTTGTTTTCCAGTAATCTTTTTTTTGTAGATCGGATATTTTTGTACATTTCAAAAAGTATCTTCGAAAATTGTTTGTTCGCAGGTCTGGGAAATAGCAAAACATAGGGGATTCTGGGTAATGGCGTCTTTGTCTCAACACAGAAGTCTTTGTTTAGGTCCGTCGGTCAATTTACACCACGCAAAAGAGCAAACCAGGCTAATCTGACTCAAATTGCACCCGGGTGCATGAGGGTTTAAAATTCAAACAAACCCTTAGGAAAGAAACAGTAGTGAGATCTATCTATCAGTTGTTCATCCTAGACAGCAATGAGTTAAAAGAAGAGAAAATGGAGACTTTGTTGAAGTCTCTTGCGTCTCAGACTTTTCTGCTGAGAAGAGATTTCAGGACTTTCAACAATGTATTAAACTGTGCTCAGATGTGTCAAGATGCAAAAGCCTATAATCAAAAATCATAGAACATAGTATGAACTCAAAATGACACAAACTGAGAACTCATAATGTGTCCTGAGCTATGAAAGAGCATATCTATAAGCAATATATATCCATTTTTTATTATACTCCTACAATAATTTTTCATTAGCAAGCTATGTATTATATGTATAAAGAAAACGAAAGCCACTTCAGTCAAGAGAAACAATATAAAGACTTGTTTCTGGAATAACATGCACTAATGAATCATGAACAATAAACCCAGGAACATATTTCGAAGGTATTCAGTCAATTTTGAAGTCATGTTCCAGGTCACTCTGCTAATATAACAATACGTTTGGTCTCATTCAACAAATCGTGAACCGTGTCTTATCAATGCTTTTTGTGATTTTTCAGATTTCTAAAAAACAGTGGTTTCCTGCAGCGTTTGGCAGCTGGAGTGTTGTTATTCTACTCCACTGATTAAGAGGTCAGATAAATGAGTTGGTCAAATCAAGCAGCATGAAGCTGAGCTCCTAAATCAATACTTGACCCGGTTTATTGTTGACTGTGTTGTGCTGTACGGTACAAGGCACACAGTTATTATGCTCAAAGTCAGGTGATATAGATGATTTTTTTCTCAAATCAGTTGTAAAACCATTCTTCCTTAAGTTATCAGTTCAATGCAACAGTTCATATAAGAAAGGCTGCATGAACAGTTTACGTAGACATTTGTTAGTTCTGTTTCATGAATGAGACACATTAAAGAAAGTAAATTCCCTAGTTGATTATGTGGCATGAGTGTAGGATTAGACATATTTTCCACAGACATGAATTTCAACTAATTAATCCAATTTTTAAAAAAAATTTAAATATACATTTTGCTCTTAAATCTTGAATCTAAATCTAAATGTTCTAAAAGTTTGATTAAAACTCAAATTTTTAATTAAACATAAATTTAAATCCTACATATAAATCTACATGTCAAATCCTAATATAATTATCTAATTATGCTGTAAATATGAAAAAAAATATATAGATGTTAAGTGTAAATCTTAAATGTAAGATTTATAAGTAATTATCTAAAAATAAGTAAATAAAAAAGCATGCCATACAAGTATACAAAGTGAGTATATATACAAGTGGTTCCAGATTATGAGCGAGATGTGTGTTAAAAGCACCAAGCATGACCACAGATATCCATCTGAATAATACCTCACACCATCATATCCTGCTAAAAACAAGCCAGATTAATGTGGCAAAATACACTTAAAGAGTGTGTTTCCCTTGAAAGACAGACTCCTTTTTTTAAGATCTTTGAAGGTGCTTTTGTCTACTCTGGTCCCCTGATGGGCTTTGTGTTTGATACCACACCCTTTAAGATTCCCATTCTATTCACCCTTCACATTTCCTGCGAAACTAATGAAATATGCCTACGGCTAGAAAATTGTATTAAAGAAATTTTATATAGGTATAAGTGTATAATTTTGAGTAATTTTTTAAACTATGGGCACTTTTGGTGTGTGCTTTTAAAATATAAACATTAAAACACACTTTTTTACGCTCTTATTATTAGAAGATGAATTAAATAAACTGCTAACAATGGCCAGCATCATATGACATTTGTCATCCTTGTCGTGTTGTTATTTTTTATTTATTTTCAATGATATTATTATTATTATTATTTTACAACTGTCATGATCAAATATAATTTCCACTTTCAACACATTGATTCTTACATTTATTTCTTAAAAATAAAATTAATAAATAAAATAAAATTACATGTCTTGTATTCTGTGCCTGCGTAACCTGGGACGTTCCTCTTCAGGAACTCAAGCTGCGTTGGAGGACTCTTAGGGAACGAGTATGCCCACTCCGCCAGACTTCTAAATCTCTGCCTAGTGTGGAAGACTGTACAGCTAGGGCGAGAGAACAGAAGAGCCAGGAGTGGCTCGCATATCTAGGCCATAAAACCTGGCGAACGTGAGGGGCGTGGACCAACCCGCAGCGTTGTAGATGTCCTGCATGGACACACCTGCCAAAAAGGCCTTGGAGGCCGCCACACTTCTAGTTGAGTGAGCCTTGACTCCCAGAGGCGAGGGGAGATTAGAGATAAGAGGACTCAAAAGCAATAGAGATGACATCCACTATCCACCGGCTGAGGGTCAGTTTTGTAGCAGGAAGACCTCTCTTAGGGGGACCATAGCACCAGTATTGGCCCGCCCTTCTCCACAGGGCAGCTCTGTGGACGTATGTGTCCAGTGCTCGCAAACAATTAGGTTTCTGCTGGTCGGGCTTCCGGAAGGGAGGAGGACAGAAGGCCCGGAGTACGACAGGCTGTGGTGTAGAGGAGGGGACATTAGGGACATAACCCGCTCGAGGGTAGAGGAAGGCTTTAGCCAGACCAGGCTCAAAATCTAGGTTGGAAGGGGCCACTGAGAAGGCCTGCAGATCCCCAACTCTCTTGAGAGAAGATATCGCCAGAAGAAAGGTAGTCTTGATAGTGTGGTGGCGATCAGAGATCTCCTCGATATGCTCGAAGGGAGGCCTACAGAGAGCTTATAGCACCACAGCCAGGTTCCATGGGGGGACGCGAGATCGGCCTAAACCTCAGCGCACCACGGAGGAAACGTGTAACAAGGGGGCTAGAACCACACCGCCCCCAATGGACTGGCCACCGAGAGGGGGTGTGGTAGGCCGCAATGGCCGCCACGTAGACTTTTAGGGTGGAGTGGGTCAACCCTGTGGAGAAACAGGCCTGCAGGAACTCCAGCACTGTACCAACTGGGCAGTTAACTGGGTCAAGCTGGCGATCTCCGCACCAAGAATTGAAAAGCTTCCACTTCAGAGCGTACAGTTTCCTCGTTGAGGGAGCTCTGGATTGGAGGATGGTCTCAACAACCTCGGTTGATAGACCAGAAACTATGAGTTGTGCCTCCTCAGAGGCCAAACCCACAGCTTCCACAGCTCCGGGCGGGGGTGAAAGATAGTACCCTCCGCTTTGAGAGTAGGTCCCTCCTGACGGGAATCTCCCATGGAGAGCCGTCGAGAGGGGAAATCAGGTCTGAGAACCATACTTGGCCCGGCCAGAATGGGGCTACTAGCAGTAGATGGACCCCATCCCGGCGCACTCTCTCCAGAACTCCTGGGAGCAGAGTGATCGGGGGGAAAGCATACAGATGAAGCCTCGGCCAAGTCTGTACCATGGCATCCAGCCCCAGTGGAGCTGGATGAGTCAGAGAGAACCAGAGGGGACAGTGCGATGTCACTCGAGTCGCAAACAGGTCCACCTGAGCTTGCCAAAAAGCTCCCAAAGCATCCATTCCCCGGGCCTCGGCCCTTGCCTCGACAGGATGTCTGCTCCCATCTTGAGATGCCCAGGAATGTGAACTGCCCTAGCGAGAGGAGTTTGCCCTGGGACCACACAAGAATCTGGTGCGCCAGCCGACGTACAGGGGGCACGAACGCAGACCTCTTTGGTCTCTGAAACTGCTTGACAGTGAGTGACCGGCCTTCTCTTACTCTCGCAACTGCAGTGAGTATCGACTCGATCCGAGCAGGAGACAGAAGTGCCTGCATCATGGTCAAATCCCACACCAAGCCCAGATAAGTGGTCCTCTGTAATGGAGAAAGCACACTTTTCTTGACGTTTAGTCTTAACCCCAGCTCTTTTATGTGGCTGAGAACGACATCTCGATGCCAAACCGCCACTTGCTCCGATTGAGCTAGTATCAACCAATCATCAATATAATTCAGTATGCAGATGCCCTGGAATCGCAGTGGAGCCAGTGCAGCATCCACACACTTTGTGAAAGTTTGGGGTGAGAGTGCAAGGCTCAAAGGAAGAACCCGATATTGGTAAGCTTTGCCCACAAAAGCAAACCTCAGGAACTTCCTGTGATGAGGAAGGATGGAGATATGGAAGTATGCGTCTTTTAGATCGATCGTGACAAACCAATCCTTGGATCTGATTTGAGACATGACCTGCTTGATAGTGAGCATCCTGAACTTCAGTCGCATGACTGAGCGGTTCAACTGACGCAGATGAGGAGGGACCACCTTGATGGCCTCCTTCCTCAAGAGAGCCTTCCCAAGCTGAGCCGGCAGATGCTCGCAATGCATGCAGTCAGCTCCCTCGAGAGCCGACTCTGCGTGCTTCGCTCTTCTGTTTATTTCAATCAATCACATCCTCCACTCCTCACTCACCACTCACTCCACTCACTCGTTTGTTTGTTTAATAAATTATGCATTTTTCTAGTTCAAGATGAAAGTTTTGGTCTAGAACAAGGGTAACCATAAAATCTATAAATAAAAGGCATTTAAAAAGTTGTAAAAATAAATGATGGGACAGTAGAAAAAAAAAAGATTCAATATGATTATAAGTTATAATGATTATGAATAAGTTGAAATCTGTTAGTATTAATAAAAAAATCAACCCCCGGGACTTTGTGTGTCAGTGGTTGAAGCAAATGCTGAGAGAGATATTCATATTTAGCAACAGGAAGGCAAAAAGAAAAATAGACTCGATTTGTACCATGTTTAGACGGCACCTAATGGAAAGTGGGAGTGCTTTTGCAGTAGGAAAGAGTCTTTTCTGTAGGAGTGGCAGTGATAGTTTAGATAAAGCTGCTGTGGATTAAAGTGTGCCATGCTGTGAGTGAATGCTTACACACAACAAAACTTTTCTTTCCGACTGTCACTTTCATGCCATGCATTACACAGTCAGACAGATGGCCCACATCTGCCCTGAGCTAGGTGTTTAGAGCCGACACATGGCACATAGATATATCTCCTGTAAACAGCTTTGATCTGTGAGCGCATGGATTCATGCGTGTGCGCGCAGGATTCTGTAAACATCCAGAATCGTCTTTATATTATCAACATAATTATGAAATGAGATTTAGCAGAATTTTGCTGGAACATAAAGAAACCTTATCTTGAACAGGTTCCTTGAATAGGTTCAAGATTTGATCCAGTCGCTACGAAAAAAGAAATTAATGAAAGGTATTAACTGAAACATGTCTGTAATTTACATAATTTTTAAAACATAATTCAAATTTCAAATGGCATAAATCAGATGAGTAAATTTTAAGAGCCTGGTGTCTAGATGAGAATAAAAAGAAAAAGGCAAGAATCTGCAATACGGCTTGTGATGTAAAGGATTATTTGCAGTTTGAACCTTTGTAGAAAAAAATTTAATTAGCACTTTAGCTATGTGACCCGTATTTGTGAGTATTTGTGACCCGTGCTAGCAAAATGAGTCGAAAAATGCACGGGCTATTTTTGAGCTACAGGCAGGGGTGTGAAGTAACGAATTACAAATACTCACGTTACAGTAATTAAGTAGTTTTTATCAGTAATTGTACTTTTTTGAGTAGTTTAAAAATTGTGTACTTTTACTTTTACTTGAGTACATTTTAAGTGATGTATCGGTACTTTTACTCCGCTATTTTCCTCCGTTTGTGGTCGTTACATGCTTATTTTAATTTTATTTTTATCCATCAATGTGATTGAATAGAGAGTAATAGGTCTCGTGACTTTCGTCAAATCAAATTGTGCATAGAAAACTTTAACCGCCAACTGTTTATCATGGCTGCTGGAAGCGCATTCTTAATATGTTAAGGTAAGTTTCGTATTTCTGCTTACTAAATGATTTGTATATATGCTTGCCTATCTACACGGCCTGAAATTTGGTGTGAGGTTGCGGGTATTGCGTACAGTGTTAACTCCCACAAGTGCCACGTTCGGTAAATTCCCCACTCACTTATGAGACAGCCTCGTCTCTCTCTCGCGTGCGTTCTGCAGCAGTCACTTGAATAAGTCGTTGTTGTTGCTTGTTGTACTTGTTGACTTTTGATGAGTTTGAGCGCGTGATGCGCGCTGTGAAAAAGTGTGTTGGAAACACAAATTGAGGACCAAATCTGCACTTTATTGATGACCCGTGGCGTTAATATACTGCATCTGTGCCAGCGCGTGATGTAATAAAACTGCAGCGCGTTAATAAACTTGTTTTTTTTTTAATCCATTTTATACAACAGGGCTCTACAGTGTGACCATTTCAGTCGCATTTGCTAAAAAATATTTAGGAGCACCAGTGCGACTGACCAGATCTTCATCAAAGGTTTCTATGTGTTTTTGCAGCGTTGAGTAATGTATCACAGACATATCTCACGAATCCTTTCATAAGCAAAGTGGGTGTAAATAAGAGATTAATCGCGCAGTGTAGAGAGCTTTGTTTATTATAAATGTGAGATACCGATGAGCTAAGATGAGTGACAGCTTTTAATGATTTTTAAGGGAGGTTGTAAATGTGATACTAATTTAATACAACAGTTAAATAGACAAGAAGTTAATATTAAGTGACTTACATTGTCTGACTGATATTGTCTGGTTTTGCTCTATTTCGTCGTCGAAAATAGTTTGAAACAAAGTCACAGCTGAGCCGCTGCGCATCTCCATTCAAACACAGCGGTGTTTCGTTTATGAATGAACTGCATTTTTAAACTAATCTTGCTAGTCAGTGATTCATGATTACCCATTCATAAATACTGTCACTTGCTTCATTCCTGAATGAATCAGCTGTTCGACCGAATCAATTGAATGAATATATTCAGTGATAAAATCAGTGACTTACTGCCACCTGCTGGCAGTTTTTCATTTTTAAAGTATCTTTTCAGTTTTTAAATCATTTAATATTTCTATATTCAAGATTTTTTAAAACATTAATCTTAACATGAATTTATGGATTTAATTGCACTCATGCCACCTCTGATCCTCATTAAATGTCTGAAAGTACACCTACAAGCCACTTTTGTGTTCTTCTGTGCTACCACTGTACTAATTATTTTTGTTAATACTGATTTCATTTGATTGGTAACATATTCTTCTTATTGTTACTTGTTCTTATTCTTATTGTTTTATCGACCATTTGTAAAAAGCTATAAAAGATAATTTTTAAAAAATTTGACAAAGATGCCTTTTAATAAAAGAGAGAAAAGGCCACCTACAAAGGTAAAAACAAAATTTCTCTGTAATTCACTTTAAGGAGTCAAATATCACCTAGTAATGGGAAGGCTATTTTTTTTAAATCAAATTTTGGTGCTCCTAAATTTTTGACTGTGCTCCTAAATTTTTTAAGTTAGGAGCACAAGCACTCCTAAAAAGAAAGAAGCGTAGAGCCCGGTACAATCTGCCTTTATTTAGCAAGTGCACTCGCGCATAAAAAAATTCAAGTTCAACACTTTTTGTCCCGTTCAGTTGTGGATGCTGCTGATTCACCGAGACCGCCGCGACTCAGCAAAGAGACATGCGTGGGTGGTGTGGGTGTGTGTGTGTTTTCCTTTGAAAAAGTCTCCCCAGAGATACTTTGCTATTTAATGCATTTTTCCTTATAAATTGTATTATCAGCATAACAATTCGAGTAAATGTGTAAAAGGTATGGCATGATGCCATCCTTCTAGAACAATGTGCATTTATGTTAAAATTGTAACAAATTATCAAGTTTAGTTATTCTTATTTCTTAATGCAAAACGCTACTACTGGCATCATTTTGGAGAGAAATGGGCTCTCATTTTAACCCATATCATGGTGTGTGATGCTGAACTATGAGTTTCTAATGGTGTTTGTATTTGACTGTTCTAAACATTAATATTTTATGTGCAACAACAAACAACAGCATGCTGTCTCAGTGGCCATACACATGATTTTAAATCTATTTGTTCAAACCTTATGATTTAAATTGGGATGATTGTACTGAGAATAACTTTAATCATTTAAACTGAATACTGTTTCCGTGCTGTTTTGATGTATTTTAAAGAGTTGGCAGTCAAAATTAAAACTGCTGGATGATAGATACTCTTCATTCTTTATGACAAACAAGATAATGTGAAATACAGAATGTACAACATTTTTAAAATGTATCAATTGCGGTGTACAGCGTTTATTATGAGGGGGTAGAATCCACAGCTCAGTACTCACTACTCAATACTCATGAGTTCTTTTAAATAGGCTACTCTTTTACTCTTACTTAAGTAGCTTTTTGGACAAGTACTTTTACTCTACTCACACTACAATTTTTTTGGAAGGTATTGGTACTTTTACTTGAGTATATTTTTTCAGTACTCTTTCCACCACTGGCTACAGGTAAAAACAAAAGTGAAAAATGTACATTTTGGTCAAATTTGAAGTTTTCACAAAAATTAGTTCATTAAGCCCTCATCTAGTGGACCCAATGCTCCAAATAGTAATTAAAAATCTAAAATTATCTTTAAAGCATGACAAAGCATTATTAAATCATAATAAATAAAATTTTTATAGTAAAACTTTATTACAAAATGCACTCTTTAAACGTATGCCGAACAGTCATGAAAGTGTACTTAAGTGGCCTTTTATTTCATTAATATTATATTATCTGCAAGTACAGTTTTAAAATGATACTTTTAAGATGAAGTACAGTACAATTGCATTTTCAATACATTTACGCACAAGTGGATGAAAAAAGTCTTGCTAGTTTTGCAAGAACAAACAACACTCATTGTCTTCAAAAAGTGTAAAAATATAGTTTCAAAATGTGCTTCTGTGAAACTGTGCTCATGCTGTTTAGTTTTAATTTAGTTCCTCTTGCATTACCAGCACACGTTTAACACTGTTAAGCTGCTTTGACAATCTGTATTGTATAAAGCGCTATATAAATAAAGGTGACGACTTTAATCTGTAACTCATTTCCTTTTCTTCTCTTTTCAGCCTAAGATAAGTCATTTGGGGTTGCCTCAAGGTCCGTCGGGTGAGAAGGTGGCAGTAGTCGCGGTGGACGACTGTGACATCGCCATGGCCGTGCGGTTCAGCAGTCAGATCGGCAACTACTCCTGCGCTGCCCAGGGCACCCAGACGGGACAGAAGAAGTGAGTTGATCCCTCTCTCTGTGTAAATCAAACAAGAACTCATTCTCATGATAATTAGTCTTTGGTAATTGTTCACAATTGCAATTTTGTTTACTCTCTCACACCCATTCAGAGTCCTTCAGGACACACGTCCAAAAATCTTTCATTCGTGAAAGATCTTCTCATAATTTAGGTGGCAATTGCAGCATCAGATGTTGTTGCATGCTGAAACACGGCTGTGCATTAAAACACTTCAAAGAAAGAACAACAGATAAATGTGAAGGTTTAACCCGTAGCTCTAGTCTGATAAGCACCGACCTGTTTTATACTGCATGGCAACATTCCATTCCCTATGGCTGTGTTGTCATGGACACAGTGATTGACAGACTGGCTAGGAGTCATGCCCTCTTTCACCTGCCTTCTTTCTTATAAAGCTTTTTATCATGCTGTGATATTAAAGGATATCAGATGGGGTCAAATATGAGAAAGTACTGTGGTAATCTTATTGTTTTATGATAATTTACATCATACACTAATGTTCAAAATTTTACTGTTGGAATCTATATGAAACTTATTGGTCATATAAATGTTTATGTTGTTGGTGAATTTGATATTGCCAACAAAATACTATTATATACATTACCATTCAAAAGTTTGGGGTCAATGAGATTTACTTTTTTTTTAATTGAAAAGAAATACTTTTAAGCAAGGACACATTAAATTGAACAAAAGTGACAGAATAGACGAAAAAAAAATCACAGCTCACGGCTTCCATATATTACGCAGCAAATGTCTTCATCTGGGATAATAATGTTTTTTGAGCACCAACCAGCATATTAGAATTGCTGCTGAAGGATCATGTGGCAACTGTTTAAAATTACATTTTTAAATATTTAAAATATAGAAAACGGTTATTTTAAATTGTAATAATGTTTCACAATATTACTGTTCGACATTTACTAATACATGATCAAAAGTGTGTGAGTGTACAGAGTTTTGCGCGGTTAGAAAAATCTGTTTGTGCAAGTACTATGCTGATGATGAAAATCATGTCACAAGCACTGCACGTATACCCAAACGTATGCATAAAAACTCAAGTATAATTTGAGCTTTAGCAGTATGCACACAACCGAATGCATAGCCTTTTAAAATATGCACCATTTGATAGTGTCTATGAACAGAGGCACCTGACAAATTTGCACTAGAAAGGTTCATCTTTGTCAAGTGTCTGCGATTATTTCTCTCACAAAGTTACGAAAGATAAAAATGTCTTTGAAGTCTTTGTAAAATGTATTTTAAAGTAGAGTTACGAGTACCTCTTAACCCCCTCACACAAGTGCTTGCCAATTTGTTGTTGCTGTTGTTTCCAGCCGTTTGTTTTTGTTGTTCTTGGGCCACCTTACCAACTTGTGGACCAACTAATTAGTAAAAAGGCACATGAAAAATCGTGCGTACTGTACTGATTCGCACTGTACACATATACTAGCATGAAAACCAAAGTATACATGCAGGACAGCTCACTAGATTGCCATTAACTTGTTGGAGAGTTTGGTGGCACATTTCAAAGTTTTTTTTCCCCCTCTTCAGGTCTTTGGATCTCACTGGGCCTCTTCTGCTTGGTGGGGTGCCCAACCTTCCAGAAGATTTCCCCATATGGAACCGGGACTTTGTGGGTTGCATGAGGAACCTGATGATTGACAGTAAATCCATAGACATGGCCAGTTACATCGCCAACAATGGCACCACTGAAGGTCTGACACAAACCATAACAATTCAAAATCATAGTGGGCATTGTGAACTTGTTTTTAGATTGTTGTAACTCAAAAACCAATGCATTTATTTATTGTCAGGTTGTCCAGCAAAGAAGAACTTCTGCTATGAGGGTTTGTGTCAGCATGGGGCTCAGTGTGAAAATAAGTGGAACACCTACTTTTGTGACTGTCCTGAAGGTCGGGGCGGCAAGAACTGTGATCAGGGTAGGTGGGACTATTTGGTAGCATGCCAGTGGACATGAATGCATGTGCATGCATGCGCCGAGCATCCGTGTATGGGTTTGTTATTTTGAGCTAGGTGTTTATTGCTCATGGACTGAAAGGAAGCAGGCAGTGGCGTTAATGTGATGGTGTTTCCTGAAAGGGAAATGTCTTCTCAGATAAGCATCAGTCAGGATCTGCTTTCTTTCTTTGTCTGCCCAAAATCAGCCTTACAGATATAAACTCCACATACTCAATAGCAATATTTGAGTCGATTTGCCAGTGTTTTTCCCATAATGCCTGTGCTCTGTGCAATAGTGTAATCACTCTGTGCCAACAAAATCAAAGCTTTTACAACCTGTTGTTTTGGCCTTTTGGGTCAAACCAAATAGTGAAACCAGATGTAATTTAGGTTCTGATTTATACGAAAGAAAAATCCTCAGATAATCATAATTTTTAATTGTTATATGCTAAGGCAGCATCCTAAAAAAATACATCATAAGTGACCACTTGTTAGCTTGTTGCGAAGTTAATGCCTTGATACTCTAATAAATGTAGAAAAGACAAGACTCAAATATTGGGTAAACTAGTACATTTTTATTAGATTTAACTATTTTTATCGATACTTCTCACTAATTAATATTAAAATGTAAGTATATTGATATGTTTATTTCTAATCTGTATTTTTCTCTAATTGATTTACACTAGCATGATTCTAAGGAAACAAGTTGACTATCTAAAAAGCTTACATAACACACACAAATGCTGGGTGAATTGTCCAGTTTTAATACATTTTGCTATTGAGTGATATTTGAGGTGTCGCAACATACCGATAACCATGATATTAAAAAAATTAAATATTGTTTTCATGTAAATATTACACATTTGATAGTATCATAAATAATCCAGTGCTAAACTCCCTCTTCATCTCTCTGCGTTTATGTTTTGAGTGTGATTAAATTGGCAGAAAAAAAGAAAACAAAATAAGTTAAAGATGAATTTGACAGATTTTTTTTCTCTCGAAATTTCTATAGATATTGTGATAATGTCAGTATCGTGAGTTCTATCGGGAGCCACTATTATCTAAAAGCTAATATTGTGACAGCCCTAAATAACATATATTAATAATTTTCTCTCAACTAGTCAGTTTAGATTAAATTTAGATTGTACAGTTTTAAGAAATTATTGACTTATATCGAAACTACCTTTCTTATCGAAGGTTTTGGAGAAGGTGGTTCTATCTCAACTTGCTTCATATTTAGATTTGAATGCTGTTATAGATATGTTCCAGTCAGGTTTTAGGTCTCTCCATAGTACAGAATCTGCCCTTCATAAGGTTTTTAATGATATTTTATTCACAGTTGATTCTGGAAAGGTAGTTATCCTTATAAATACAATTTCACAACTGCATTTGATACCGTTGATATTTTATTGCAGCATTTGGAAGATGTTGGTATTAGGGGTACTGCCGTATATTTGTTTAAATCATATTTAAAAGATAGGTCATTCTCAGTTTGCCTTGGAGATTTGTGTTCTTCATCAGCTAAATTACATAGTGGTGTGCCACAGGGGTCTATACTTGGGACTATTTTATTTTCATTATATATGGGCCCCTTGGGCTAATTTTTCGTAAATAAAATATTATGTATAATCTATATGCAGATGACACCCAGTTATATTTTCCAATAGATCAAAATGGCTCTCAATCCTTTGAAGGACTTGTTCAGTGTTTAGGTGAGATTAGAGCCTGGTTGGCAAGCAATTTTCTTCATCTTAATACTAATGAGTGTGTTGTCTTTGGACCCTCTTCTTCTCCCAAGGAAATTATAAGTAGGCTGGCCTCTATGAGGTTAAGTGTTTCAGATCATGTTAAGAATCTGGGCGTTATAATGGATTCGGCTTTAGTTTTAGATAAACAGGTTACTAGTGTTGTAAAGGCTACATTTTATCAACTCATAAGAATCATTTCTAAGATGAAATCAGTTCTCTCGTTTAAGGACCTGGAGACTTTTATTCATGTTTTTCTATCATCACGCATTGATTATTGTAATTCTTTATATATACCTAGGTATTTCACAGGGTCAATTATCTTGTCTTCAGTTAGTACAAAATGCTACATTGCTTAGACTTTTGACTCGCACAAAGAGGAGGGAGAGAATTAACCCCAGTTCTGGTTTCTTCAGACTGGTTGCCTATAAAATTTAGAATTGAGTTTAAGGTGCTCTTGATGGTTTTTAAAGCGCTGCATGGTATTGCTCCAAAATATATTGTTGACCTTTTGATTCCTTATCAAAATACAAGAAATATGAGATCCTCAAGTCAGATGATTCTTCATGTTCCTAAAACTAGATTAAAATCAAAGGGTGATAGGGCTTTTTCAGTGGCTGCCTCACGATTATGGAACCCTCTGCCAGTGCACATTAAATCTTCCCCATTTGTGGATGCTTTTAAGTCTAGATTGAAATTGTATCTTTTTAGTATAGCTTTTAAAATTGATTAGAGTTATCAGAATTTTATTTTTTATCTAAATTTTTGTTTGTGTGATGGTATGTAATGATGCTGGAAAGCACTTTGGTCAACGGCAGTTGTTTTAAATGTGCTATAGGAATGAAATTTGTATTGTATTGTATTGTAACTCTTCCACCATGCTTGTTGCAATGCATTCTGGAATTGCCATCTCTCTTAAAGATACAGCAAAGCTGTCTTAGATTCAGCTCAAAATGAGGTATCTTAGAACATAACATAATTTTTAAGTAGACAGCTCTTTAGGTTTTGCAACATCATTTAATTGTCAGTTTTGGAGTAACTGTCAGTCTAGATTAAAACGACTGTTTCCACACATGCTCACAGCTACAGGAAATACAGAGCCTTCTGTTCTTACTTCATTCTTTGGTGGATTTGTGAATTCAGCACTCTTGCGGGTTAGGAAAACATGCTTGTCAAAGTTTACAAGCTAATAAATTTGCCACATTTTCCATCTTTGGCAGTCAATACTGATACATACTCAACAGGACTTTACACACTACTTTACAACTCTACTGTGATAAATTGACAGATGTGTTGAAAGTGGGTGTGTTTGCATGTGTTTGAACAACCCAAATGATAGTGTACCTAACATCCCCACTGGCTGTTTTTTGTGGTTGGACATTCTGTAAGTCTTGGGGCACCCAAACAACAGGGGATAACATGAATCTTGCTGTTCTCATTCAGGTCCCTCCACAGGCCTGTTAGGGCAGCACTCCTTTATAAATTCTGGATTTTCAAGTAATGTCATCATCTAACAAACAACAGTGTTGACTGAAACAGAATTCTCCAATTTTAAGTTTTGGCAGGGAAGTGTGCCTGCCAGGAATGGGTGTTATTTTTGATGCTGATTAGATGGATGCCTGAAGTAGCCCAAATTTTGCAGTTTGTTTTCGTTACAGGATAGCTCTGTTTCAGAGCTAATGGCTTGTTTCCAGAGCGAGCAGAGCATAATTTAGATATTATCACGTCTACACTTGTGCCATAGCACAGATAAAGTGTCCATCTCTAGTAAAACATGTAATTCTGCCTGCATAGGCTGGCAGTTCATTGGCGACTTTTCAAAATTCAGTCACGTTAGTGTCATCTGGAAATATTTGTGATACTTCAGTTCATTATATAGGGTGACCATACGTGCTCTTTTTCCAGTACCTGTGCTGGGCCAGATTTCATATTCCTCAGATATCCCGGTTTTTTGTGTTAGTTTTTCTGTTTTCATACTTCTTCGACTTGAAACGCGCTGCGCAGACCTTTTTACTATAGATCTCACGCCTCTCATGTGCCATGATTGGTATGTAGCAATTCATGTTACATGCTAACTTTTTCGTCAGTACCTACATCAGTATGAAACCAGAAAACAAATCCAAAACCGGATATTTGTAGGCAATACTGAAATCCTGGGCCAGACAGATGGAAAAATAGTAGAATGTTCACCTTCATATTATGCAATCTTCACATTTCAGAATGTTCAAATTTTGTTGGAGAATCATGGTTCCAGGCAAAGGTATAATATTCTATATATATTCTAATATATATATATAATCTATATATAAAAAATATAAGTGGACTTGCCTCTACCAACAATGCATTGTGGGTATTGTTTGGTTTTGAAATGTATAGTTCACGCAAAATTGAAAATTCTGTCATCATTTACTCATCATCATGATGTTCCAAACCTGTATGACGATCTTCTGTATAACATAAAAGAAGATCTTTTGAAGAACAAAAACAGTGACAAAACAGTTTTGGTAACTGTTGACTCCAATCTCATGGACAAAAAACTACTGAGACATGTCTCCAAAATATCTCAATAGTCATACAGGTTTGAAACGATGAAAATTTTCATTTTTGAGTGAACTATTTATTTAAGTGGAACATCATTTCCTGGTCATTGCAGTGTGCCAATAAATTTTGAATTTATGTATTTAGCTCAAGCTCCAGAGCATAGCACTTGGGAAAAAAAATAAAGGCCATAGATTTGATTTCCAGTGAATGTGTGTGAAGTGATCACAGTAAAGCATATGTAATATTACTGAGGCTTGCTTTTCTGGGACTTAGTAAAGCTTGGTTTTAATTCGTTGTTTCTTTCTAAGGGAAATGTCGTCTATAACAGAGTGATTTCAAGGCTGCAGCAGGAACTGTGGACTGTGCTAGTGTAGAGATTCTTCACACTCTTTGCCAGTGATCAGGGCTCATAGCTGAAAGGTTCTCGAGTCCTCACTTGACTCTGTGACTCTACTGTAGCATTTCCATACCATCACACTTCTGCTATTTGACTTGCCCGCACACAAATCAAACAGTAGACGGAAGTACATCGCTGATAAGTCTTGGTTTGTTTAAGGCTTTTTTAAGTATGTGGCCAATATGTGGCTCAGAGTCAAAAGGCTCCATTTTCCTGGGAAAAAAACCCCTCTATTTTGTATGCAGTCAGTCATAAACTGTTTCTTACTTTCTTGCAGTCATGCCTTCACCACAGCACTTTGATGGTCGTGCCATGGTGTCGTGGAATGACCCTGATATCACCATCGCTGTGCCCTGGTACATCAGCCTAATGTTTCGCACCAGACAGAGCAGTGGAACCGCAACCCTAATGCAAGTCAACGCTGGCGACACATCTCAAGTTACCCTTCTGGTGAGTGTCAAATATAATACAGGTCATTCTCATTTGATGTCAATTAATTCTTATACCATTTCCTAATCAGGCATGTCATTTTAAACCATTTCCTGACTTTTTCTAAGTTAAGGGACAAGTATGTGCGGTTTGAAGTACTTCTGGGAGAGCAGAAAGTGGCCACGCTGGATTTCCCAGAGGTCCGAGTGAATGATGGGGAATGGCACCACCTCCTCGTGGAGCTGAGGAGCAGCAAAGATGGGAAGGACACAAAGTACATGGCACATGTGTTCCTGGACTACAACATGGTCATGGTCAGTTCTGTGGTTACACTGTCTTTACTAAACAGAACTGTCCTTTGATGAAACCTGTTTACTGAAGTCTTCCATGCTTTACAGAAGTCAGCAGAGATTGGAAATGAGCTGCCTGGACTCAAGCTGAGGAGCCTGTTCATTGGTGGACTTCAGGGACAGAGTAACAGCATCCAGCAGGGTTTTAAGGGATGCATGCAGGTGAGGCCTAGAGAAAGCATTTGAATCTTTCACCTTGCATCAGACAGTAGCAGTTGTGAATTATATATGTGACTCTGGAGCACAATGGAGCATGTGACTCTCAATATTTAGATTTTTTTGCACCCTCAGATTCCAGATTTTCAAATAGTTGTATCTTGGCCAAATATTGTCCTATCCTAACCGACCATACATCAATGGAAAACTTGTTTATTCAGCATTCAGATAGTGTATAAATCTCAATTTCGCAAAATTGACCCTTGTGACTGGTTTTGTGGTCCAGGGTCACATATGTGTAATGCACTGATTCTTGGCAAAACAGGTATACAGGACTAAGAAAAAATATAAGCAATTGTTTTGTATATAATATGGAAGTAATTTATGTGTTTACTATTAATATTTAAACTTAATAATTCGTATTAATATATTTTTGTATTTATTAATATTAACATATTTATTATTATAAGCGTTTATCTGTGTTCTAGCACTCAATGTGTCAAGTTTAACTTTGATACATAGACATGTATTATGTTGTTAGACGTATTATAAATACTGACAAGTGCAAAACTGAACCTGGATTAAGCATGAATTCAGAATGCATGATGGACTTTCAGTCCATTCTGTGATGCAAAGCAGAATTTTCAGCAGCCATTACTCCAGTCTTCAGTGTCACATGATCCTTCAGAAATAATTCTGATATGCTGATTTGAAACATTTATTATCAATGTTGAAACAGTGTGCTGCTTAATATTTTTTTAGAAAACCCATGACACCGTTTTTTTTAATAGACATATAGAATAGAAATTCTAGAATATATAGAATAAAACGCTTTGATAATAGAAAATGTTCAAAAGAACAGTATTTATTTGGGAAAAAAAAGATAATAAAAAATCTCTGACACCACACTTTTGATGAATTTGATGTGTGACCCTGAAGAAAACCATCTCATAAATAAGTGAAAGGTGACTGACTTTATGCAAACATGTTTCACAGGGTGTCAGGATGGGGGAGACTGCTACCAACACGGCTAACATCAACATGCAGCAGGCATTAAAGATCCACGTAGAAGAAGGCTGTGATATGGCCAACCCCTGCGACTCCAACATCTGCCCTGACAACAGCCAGTGCACAGATGACTGGAATGCACACACCTGCGTCTGTGACCCCGGTACTGACACCTGCATCACATTCACTGCATCTGTACAGACGCATCTGATTTCAGTTTGAGGGCATTCATCAAATTCTCTTATTTTTTTCTTTCTTTCGTTCTTTTTCTCTTTCTGTCACTCACAGGTTTCTTTGGCAAAGACTGTGTTGATGCATGTCATCTGAATCCCTGTGAGCACTTGTCCACATGTGTTCGTAAGCCGAGCTCCTCTCATGGTTACACATGCGAGTGCAGTCAGGACTACTATGGACAGTACTGTGAGAACAAGTAAGTCGCATACCAGATGAAATACCAGATCAGACTAGACTAAATTCTGGTTAGTGCTAGTTTTGGTATAATTGGTGGCCCAGCATAGCTATGGTGCTAAACAAAATAGCATGACAAGCCTTTCTTATGAATCTTGCTGGTTGAGCTATTTAATTGAAATTGTAATCACTTACTCACACTCATGCCGTTCCAAGCCTATAAGAGTTTTGTTCAGCTTTGAAACACAAATGAAGATATTTTAAATATCACATGCAACTAAGAGTTGATAAAGGGGGTGTTTACACAACTCTTTTTTCAAATAAAAATGGAAAACTTTTTATACATTTTGGCCATTCATTTACACGACAACAGTGTTTTGGGGGCCTGAAAATGCAGACTTTTGAAAACTGGTTTCAAAGTGCAAGTTTTTGAAAGCGATGCTAAGCTCAACTATGCATTGAAACTTTGGTGATGTCTTTATGAACTTTTTAAAGCTTGACCATTTTAGTTGTATAAACTTTCAATGGGTGGACAAAAATGATAAGGGAATTTCCAATTTTACTTTTGTTCCAAAGATGAACAAAAGTCTTGTGGGTTTGGAATGACATGAGAGTGAGCAAATGACAGAATTTTCATTTTTAGGTCAAATTTAAGTAGCAGGTGATTGCTGATTAAACTGACGATTTACTGTAAATATAGTCTCGTTAGTTAATCATGTCAAATCCAATTTATTTGTATAATTGCTTTCCATAATACACATTGTAAAGCAGCTTTACAGAAAGTCATTGTAGCGTCTGGACCAATCAAACACAATTTTTCATTTGATTTAACAAATCAGTTATTCATTAGATTAACAAATCGTCACAGTCCCCTCACCCAATAAACTGGATGCCAGGATGTCTGCAACGACACCAGGCCCCCCTGGTTACCATGGCAACCCTGACACCAGATACATTTACGACCTAATGGCATGTTGAGAATTTCCCCTCGCACTACATAGGAAATCCACAGTGCACAGTAGAAATTGACTTTTCTCTGATTAATTAATAGGAAAACCTTTCTTTGAATGAACACACATATCCTTCAGGTCATCGTGTATGTTGTCTTTGATATTTATCTGTTTTATGCAGGCTTATGATCAAAACCGCCTTCCTGTCATCTTGCCTATATGTAATCCTACCATGTTTAGTATCTATGAATTCGCCTTCTGATGATCGAAACAAGCATGTTTATTATATGTTGGTACATAGGCAATATATTAGTGTCCTAAGAATCTTTAGTAATTTCGATTCAAGTTCAATTTGCAAATTACCATGCCCTCACACAAAGGGTCACAAAAACTCTCCAGTATCTCAAAACTCCCACTTGGGATTCCGGCCTTTCTCATTGGACAAGCCCATCTTGAGAGGCGGGGATCTTCTCCGACCTTAAAGGCATCACCCCATGCGACCCGCCCAGAGTCGGTGGTTTGTTTGAATTCTGAAAAGATGTGAGCTACAACGCTCCAGGACATCCTAAGTTTTGTGCCAGGCCTTCGGCCTTGAATTTCCATTCACCAAGATTCTCTGACTCAACACTGGTTCTTACATTTTTTTCTCCCTTCACCCATCAACCAACTTCAGCAAGGATCACTGGGACTTTCAGATTGCATTAAGCCTTTCTTTCAGACAGACGAGACTGGCAAGTATCAAACTTAGTCTTATTAATTGACACATTAGGTATCATTTGCACCTTTTTACAAAGGTGTGTTTGAACTAAGAATCTGATGTTTCCTTCAGGTGTAAATCTGCTGAATATCAAATGGTACCATAGTTTCATATTCTTATTTCTCTTATCTTTACTGCGTTAAGCTTTAACCCTTCCTATACAAACTGTATTGTTGTGTGTGTGTGTGTGTGTGTGTGTGTGTATGTGTATGTTAGACCAGTTTAAGTGTTTATGTAGTATGTTAAACTAGTTTAAGTGTTTATGTAGTTAATAAAGTCTTACTTGTATCACACTTGTTCATTGTTTGCTTATAACTGGAGTCATTTATTCATGCAGATTTATGCTACAAGCTTTTTGTACAGTAAGGAAGTTATTTCCCTTAACCAGGAAATTAACGTTCTTAGAATTGACAGACAGTTGACCCTGAGAGGTCAGCTAAATATCTAGAGCGGATCTAATTATTTATAATTAATTATAACTAGTTATTTTTTAATTAATTTCATATTGCCCATGAGCTGATTCGCTACATCATTATGTTAATATATTCATGCTTTATTGTCGCATTTAGCAGATTGGAGCTGAGTGACAATATAGTTTACATTTTGCAACAATACAGTTCAGATATGCTATACAGTATATATCGCCCTACGCAAGTATACTGTATGTGTGGGGAATGGGGATGAAGTTGAACATACATATATATTCAACATATCTGGTTTATTGCTGGCCTAGCCTGTGGACTGGAGAACTAGTAGCAATACAGCAGGTGAAACTGGTCGACTAGTGTAGTATTTCATATTAAGCTGGTTTTAGTAAGGAAGACTTGCTAATAATAGTAGGCAGTCCTATCTTCTATGGCACATTTCTACTGTGTCCTGACAACCCTTATCAGGGTTTATATTGCGATAATGACTGGCTGACTTTGCATTATAATTTACGTAATTGCAAGATATGAAGCTGTTGCATTCTGAATGGAATTTAAACACTGCAATGAGATTTTTACATTGTAACATGGAGATTTCTGAAATACTGCGTGTTGATTTCTGAGATGATCTGGAAAAAAAAAAAAGCACAGAACAAAATTGTTTAGTGTGAGATTGTCTGAATTGTCTGAAATTTACATTGCAGTTGTGCAGTGTATCATTGTAAATGATTTGCATTTTGGAAGTCATCTTCATTCCAGTGGTTTGTGTTTGTGTGAGGTTTTTGTGTTGGGGTTTGTGTGTGGTGGGTGGGGTGTGTCTTTCATTGTGGTGGCTCTTCTCCACAAAGCAGAGGAAAACCACACAATACCCCCTTGCACAAGTCCGCCACAGCACCGCATAATCCTTACCTCTCGTTTTATTTTCGTTATTCATCTGCTAAACCCCTCTGATCAGCGATGATTATCACGCTGTCTCATCACTTCCACATGGGATGTCCATTATCCTCCGGTTCCTTACTTACTCTTTGACATGACTGCTCCCGTAGATTAGATTAAGATTCCAAACGCGCTAGCACTTGATGCTGAGTTAATAAACTCACCATGTGCCCTGCTGTCCTGCACATTTATAAGAGAGGATTTTTTTCCCCCCCCCCTCAGCCACAGTGTACTGAAATAAGTCCACAATGGAATTGTGTTGACCTCCAACTGGCCTTTTACTGGGCATTTTCAGAACAAAATTGATCAACAAAACATTGAGCAATATTTTGGAGCTATATTAGCACTTTTCAAAGGCCAAAAACATACATTGTGCAAATGCTTGGCTAAGAAACTGCAAACACGTGGCCACTGAGATGAGATGTCACACTGGATATCAAGTGCGACATCAACATGCAACAGTAAGTAAAAAGTAAATTAAAATTAAATTAAAATTAAAGAAAATTAAAATGTATTACTTTACCATAAAAAGATTGTGAAATAAATTGTGTTAACACACGACACTGACATTGCATGAACGCCCGACCTTTGCCTCAACAGCATTTTCGTATTTTATTAGCAGATTACCTTTTATGATGCTCATTCCATTATGCCTGAGGTTTAAGTTATTTGTAATTTTACTTTTCCTTGTTGACCTATGGCTTCTCTAAAGCACCGCTTATGTGTAAAGCACAGGCTAAACTAGTGTACATACCACCTGTAAAGAGTCCTCGACCACCCAAGAAAATGATGCTTGGGCAGTCAGTCTTTATATGCTTGTACAAACAGGCACAATTATGTTTCTCATCAGTTTCCAGTCTTCAGTCTTGTGTTATTACTTATCATCTAAAGTCTGCCAACCCTCACATCTAATCTCTTGATCTCTATACCATGATTGATAGGATGGTTTTTACTTGATTTTAATTGATTTGCTTGATGCATTGGTGCTCTGAGAGTGAGATGTTCAGATGATACAGGTTAAAATGCACAATCTTTGCCAACAAATATTTAAATAATAATAATAAAAAACAATTGTTTGAAAAATACTTTCACTTTTCAATATAATGTTATAACCAACTATTACTATTACATTCATTTGTATTACATAAATAAATAATCAATAAATTAATTATGAAAGTAGTTGTTTGTTGCAGAAATGCAGTATATGTTTTAAAATTTTGAAAAACGTAATAACAAAAATGACTAAATTACAAATAAATATTTCTGCAGGATATGGCCTGCACTATTTGTGTTTTTCAGTTTTAAGTTTTCACCCAATTTGTTATGCTGATAATATAATTTTATTCACACAGAGTGGAAAAACCATGTCCTCGGGGTTGGTGGGGCAGCCCCATGTGCGGCCCTTGCAACTGTGATGTCAGCAAAGGCTTCAACCCTGACTGCAACAAGACTACTGGAGAATGCCGCTGCAAGGTATGAAGATATGATTTTTTTCCCCTCATATTTTACCCAAACTGGTCCGAGCCTTTCAGTCTGGTCCAGATTTGCTGTCCACAAATGTTGATGGATGATTTAGAGACTATCCTTACATATCTATTGGTAACACTTTAGTATAGGGACCAATTCTCACTATTAACTCATTGCTTATTAGCATGCCTATTATTAACATATTAGCTGTTTATTAGTACTTATAAAGCACATATTCTGTATGACCATACTCTACATCCCTAATCCTACCCAATACCTTAAACAACTATCTTACTAACTATTAATAAGCAGAAAATAAGGAGTTTATTGAGGCAAAAGTTGTAGTTAATGGTTTGTTAATACCGAGAATTGGACCTTAAAATAAAGTGTGACCTATCTATTTTACACAGGACAACTACTATCAACCAAAAGACAGTGACACCTGTTTCCCCTGTGACTGCTTCCATTTGGGCGCCAATTCACGTACCTGTGACCCAGAGACGGGTCAGTGCCCCTGCAAGGCGGGTGTGATTGGCCGACAGTGCAACCGCTGTGACAACCCCTTCTCTGAAGTGACTAGCACAGGTTGTGAGGGTACGTAATGATTTCCTCCAACTTGCTTTGAGTTTGAATGAAAGATGTGTCCATCTGGCAATGTCCATCTACACTAATGAAGTGCAAAGTGAGTATCCTCATGTGTCCTGTCTTTACTATTCAGTTTTGTATGAGGGCTGCCCAAAAGTCTTTGACGCTGGAATCTGGTGGCCCAGGACCAATTTTGGACGCCCAGTAGCCATGAATTGTCCCAAGGGATCTATTGGTGAGTGATACTGGCCTTGTTATTGTGACGGATTGACAGCGAATATTTAAATGATCATTTACAAGCTGAACAATGAAAACCTGGAAAATAGGAGTCTGTTTTATGACAGATGAATTTAGGTTTGAGTCGATAGCAAAACTAGCTTTATTTAAAATAATAAAATAAAATTCTGAATAATGCCAAGGGGTGTAACCATAAATTTTAAGGTTCAAAGAAAAAAATAAGTTATATATTTTGATGTGGCTAGCTACAATGATTTATATTTTAGTGTATGACATTTAAGTGAAATAATGGGCTTAAACTTGTGCAAATGCCCATGTTTTCGGTGGCTTTCTGTAACTTGGTACTGCCGCCCCCCATTGACGTTACTCAGCCCTGTTAACAAAGAACTCTCATTGGCAGAACTCTGCAGTTAGATCTTTTCATTGGTTGGGTAACTGAATGTTAATGAGGCCTCGTCTCTAGAGGGAGCTGCTTGTCAAACACTTAAGTATTGTGGGACATGGCTTGGCAGCACTTGTAAAAAAACACATTTTCCCAAGTGCTTATTGGAGTGCGGTTTCCGTTTGAGAAACTTCAAAATCTGTACTTTCAGTAAAAGCATTTATTTTATATTTATACATTTCTATAATAATTTCTATATATATTACACATACAGGTACATTGACTACACATTTGTATTTATTAACTATATTATTAATTATATTGTTTTCTAACTGACTTAAGGCACTGCTGTCAGACACTGCAGCGACGAGAAAGGCTGGCTGCCCCCTGAACTCTTCAACTGTACCACCATCACATTCTCCCACCTCAAGAAACTGGTAGATCTAGATGTTTAAATCATGAACAATCACTGAAAAGTTAATATTGTTGTGGTCATCACGGAGACATTTCAAGTAACCTCTCATTCTCCCTTCCTCTTGTTCATATCCCACATCTTTTGGATCAGAATGAGGAGTTGCATCGTAATGAATCCACAATGGATGGGCAGAAATCAAAGGACATGGCTCGGATGTTACAGAATGCCACTGACCAGACCAAGACCTTTTATGGAAACGATGTTAAGACAACCTATCAGCTCATATCCTGGATCCTGCACTATGAGAGCCAACAGCAGGGCTTTAACCTGGCCGCCATGCGTGACGCCAAATTCAACGAGGTTGGTTTTACACTTTCATTTCTACTGTCAATATAATCTGCTTCAGTTTTAATACTTAAAAGTTATTAGTGGGTTTTTTTCAGACTAGCATCACTGTTACTATTGCTCATACATACAGAAGGGTTAGATATCTGAGCAAAACACTAACCCAGCTATTAAACTCTACTCTTCCACACCATTCTTGCTTCACAAATTATACCTCAAATTATCCAACTTGTTGGAGAGACATAATTTTTCAAATGCTGTGTCTACACCGGACACATGCGGCATGTCGTGGCGTGATAAAATAAGGTCCCATTAAAATTAAAAGAGCTGTCTAGATTGGCAGTGCCCATTGTAGATGTCACAATATCCAAAATATCACAAAGGGGTTGGGCTTTTTTGACTTGTAACTGGTGCTTGCCAGGCACATTTTCTTCAGTAAATGTAATCTAGTTTGCACTCACATAGCAGCCACCTAGAACACCCTTTAGTTAAAAGTAAAAAAACAAAACACTTATAACACCTTAGCAACACTCTGAGCATTGTTACGTCAACTTTTGCACATACAAGCACTTTTACCATTGTTTATAGCTATACCAATAATGGGATGTTAGGAGCAATTTTCTCTTGATCTCTTCTGTACTTGAGCTCTGGCAGCCCAAAATTGTGAGCTTTTAGCCTTGAGGTTTAGTGGATTAGTGTAAATAACACAGCATATAGTGACTGATGTCATGAGAATGAAAACGCCCACATTTAAAGCATATCTGGCAGCATGAACATACTTATCATGATACATGGTTTTAGGATAAGGATGCATTTTAAGACCGCATTCATTATGTCTCATCTTGGCCCAGATTCAGACTTCTAAAGTCTCTCAAATGTCCAGAATTTTACCCTGAAGTACTTAATGTGTTTGAATTATGTAGAACATAGTGAAGGCTGGCAGTGCAATCCTGGATGCCAGTAATAAAGGGCACTGGGATCAGATACAGAGAACAGAGGGAGGTACGGCACATCTGTTGAAAAACTTTGAGGAATATGCCAACACTGTGGCGCAGAACATGAGGAAGACCTACCTGAAACCCTTCATCATCGTAACCGAGAATATGGGTGAGTTACATTGCTAAAATCGTTTAAAAATTAGAGTCAATTAGAAAGTAATGTAGATTGAACCAATTATTGAGTATATTGTTTTGAACACTATGCAGTTCTTTTTAACCTTAATCTTTCTTTGACTTCTCAGTTTTTGCAGTTGATTATCTGGATGCCATTTATCCAGATGAGGCAAAAATCCCTCGTTTTCAAATGACTGACCAGGAGTGTCCCAAAGACCTTAAGTCATCTATTATTTTCCCAGAATTCAGTTTCAAGTCTTCAGAGCATAAAGGTAAAACATATATTATAGTAACAAAAAGACACTGAATTGTGATTTACTTTAAAAAAAAGCTTCTGTAATAAATAAATATATATGAATAACGTTCTCTAGCAAAAGTGTTGCGTTCTCCCGAGAAACTTTGTGTTCACTCCATCACAACAGTTTAGTGAGCAAACGTTTATTGGGAGAATGCTAAAGTTTTGCGAGTAAACTAACACATCTCCAACGTGATCTCATGAGAATCCATATGTATTTACATAAAATGTGGTTCTACAAAATGTACATTTACTTACGTTTGTATAGACACTGAAATGTACAATACGGATGCATTTACCATCTTAACGTGCAATACCAATGTATTGACAACCCCTATAACCTAAATTATTTACATATGAACAACTTTGCACACGTGCAATAAAAATTCTCTCTGAATATTGCAATCTCGGAATTAACATTTTTATTGTATTCATAACATGAAAGGAACAATTCATTCTGTTCTGTGTGATTTCTGCTGCCAACTCGTTTCGAAGAATACATACTGTTAAACGAGACTACACTTTAAACCCTTAAAATGAATAACATTTCTGCAATCGTTTAACCTTTATTTGTCATGTAATGTTTACTTTGATTGCTATGGGCCACAAAAGGCGTTTTCTCCGACGTGCTGTGACTGACAATATAACCATAAAATACACCAAAAAAACACAACATAATTACAAAAAGAAACAATTTTATTAGTGCGCTGTAACCTAAATCGTCCGAATCCATACGACTGCGAGGAACAAACCCAAATCCAAGCCTTTATTCAGCGATCTTCATCTCCATCCCAAGCAGCGACATAAGCAGCCATACCCCCCCCAGACGCATTGATACACTATCAATTTATAAAAAGAAACGATTCGAAAATATTTTTACGGTTTTATGGCTTTAAAGATCAAAATTCCAAACTATACGTTTTGTACGGGTAAAATAGTGGTGGGTAGATATGAGCTAAAATTCATATCCCATATTTATACTGTCCAGGCATACTCGATATTATATTGCGATGAAGAAAAAAAAATTACAGGCAAAATAGGTAAAACCTTAATAACTAGAAAAAGTGAGGGATGGACAAAGACCTGAAAAGTAATTTTTTATTGTGGCCAGTGTTTTCTCAAAAGGCAACTTGCACATGAGGTAGGCCTGTATAATTAAATAAATTATAATTAAGTATGCATGTTTGAGTAGTGTTCCTGGTCCCCAACTTTTTCTGCAGGCCCCCCCTTTTGTAGAGAAAAAATATGTGTCAGGCGAAGCCCCCCACCCCCTCATTTTTTTTTTTTTTTTTGAAAGTCTCTTAATGCTCACCAATGCTACATTTGTTTATTAAAAATGCAGTAAACACTGTCCAAGGTACAAAATATGAAAATTTTGTCCAAGTTTACAAATTTATCTTATTTGCAATCTTCAAATCATCTATATCTGAATTGATGCTCAAGAAACATTTCTTATTATGTTCAATGTTGAAAACAGTTCTCGATGCTTAATATTTTTGAGGAAACCATTTTTTCACGATTCTCTTATGAATATTTGAAATTGTTCTTTGTGTCAGAGCGCTGGAGTTCGTCAGAATTTAAACGGGGTATCAGTTTACTGTCATGGATTTGTCGCGCCGCATCCACAGCAGAGAAAATCACTGGGTTCTATTTGCTTTTGTTAAATCGCGCCGCTCGCGTCTGGTGTAGACAAGTTGTTTTGGTATTTGTGAATCTTAAATATATTCATAATCTGCTTTACGTACCTGGCACTGGCAGCATTTTCACAAACGTGTAACTTACATGCTTAGAGCAGAACAATGCATCATTCGTTTATATTTCTACATGTCTCCCTGCAATACAACTCTGACTCTTCAATCGCGCCATCTAGTGGTCTGTTATTGATACAACCACAACTGCTACAACTGATAACGGAGTGCTCAAGCGGGTACTGCGAGTCATGTTGAGGTCATTAAAATATGTCAGATTAATATTTAGAGTTCAATTATTTACTTATCAGACAAGTGGCCGCATGATAAGTGGGAAAATTATGCTGTGTAGTCTTTATCACCCTGTAGAGGTTTCTTTTGCAAAATAATCTGCTGATTGTACACGATCCCTCAGTTTGGGAACCACTGGAGTAGACGATTTGTGCTCTATTAATTTGGTCTGTTACGATGCTATATGTGTTTGATTACTAATGCCTGTGTAGTATGGCTTTGCACACAGAGGACAAAAACGTTCAGCCTCGACTCTTTATCGTCATTTGTGTTCAAATTTGCAAAGCGTACCAAATTGAACAAAACAATATAAATGCAAAATTTTAATTCATGAATATATAACGGTATCTACGGTATAGCAAAATCCATATCATTGAACAGCATAATACCGGTAGTCACTTTCATACCGGTATAGCGCCCACCTTTACTGGTAAACATTACGAACTAATACCAGCGTATGAACAATGAGACCAGGCTGACATCTCACACAGTGATTAACTAGGAAAAAATGCTAATTCACGACAAAACTTTTGCCATAATAAGCATAGCAAACTACAAACCTGTTACTTTTTTCAGTAGTTTTGTAATAATATTCAGTCACATTCAGCATGTTAATAAATACTGCATTTTCCACATGAACTATCTTGTAACTCTCTTTCACGTGAATTCTCTGGTAGTTTCTCCTACAGATAATTCAGAATTTCACAGCAGCTCTAATGAAGAGCACGATCCGGCTACAAACAAGAGGAAAAGGCATACAGAGAGTCTGCCACCATTTCCTGTGGCTGCAGTAATCATCTATAAATCTCTGGGCCAGCTCCTACCAGAGCACTACGACCCCGACCGCCGCAGTCTCAGGTACAGAACGTCACTTTTTAGTACTTTTGTCCAGCTATAAAGCACTTGTCCAAATATTTAGTCTTGGTGGCATTCCACAGTCAAACACAGAACACTGTTGCCATGCTAAGAAGATCCATTTAGCATGTTATTGGTGCCTGTATTTTCCACAGGCTGCCAAACCGTCCGGTCATTAACACTCCTATCGTGAGCACGACTGTGTACAGTGAAGGCGAGCCATTGCACATTCCTCTGGAGCGACCAATCACACTGGACTACAACCTTCTGGAGACGGAGGAGAGAACTAAACCTGTGTGTGTGTTCTGGAACCACTCTATCACGTGAGTCACAACCCCTTCATACACATTCACAGGCATCTCCTAAATCAGTCCACATGTTTGTTTCAGTAAGTAGTATTTCGAATGTACAGGTGCATCTCAATAAATTAGAATGTCGTGGAAAAGTTCATTTATTTCAGTAAATCAACTCAAATTGTGAAACTCGTGTATTAAATAAATTCAATGCACACAGACTGAAGTAGTTTAAGTCTTTGGTTCTTTTAATTGTGATGATTTTGGCTCACATTTCACAAAAACCCACCAATTCACTATCTCAACAAATTAGAATATGGTGACATGCCAATCAGCTAATCAACGCAAAACACCTGCAAAGGTTTCCTGAGCCTTCAAATGGTCTCTCAGTTTGGTTCACACTCAGGCTACACAATCATGGGGAAGACTGACAGTTGTCCAGAAGACAATCACAAGGACACCCTTCACAAGGAGGGTAAACCACAAACATTCATTGCCAAAGAAGCTGGCTGTTTACAGAGTACTGTATCTAAGCATGTTAACAGAAAGTTAAGTGGAACGAAAAAGTGTGGAAGAAAAAGATGCACAACCAACCCAGAGAACTGCAGCCTTATGAGGATTGTCAATCAAAATCGATTCAATAATTTGAGTGAACTTCACAAGGAATGGACTGAGGGCTGGGTCAAGGCATCAAGAGCCACCACACACAGACGGGTCAAGGAATTTGGCTACAGCTGTCGTATACCTCTTGTTAAGCCACTCCTGAACCAAAGACAACATCAGAGGCGTCTTACCTGGGGTAAGGAGAAGAACTGGACTGTTGCCCAGTGGTCCAGAAGTCCTCTTTTCTTGCAGCTACATTTTGGAAACTAAGGTCCTAGAGTCTGGGGGAAGGGTGGAGAAGCTCATAGCCCAATTGCTTGAAGTCCAGTGTTAAGTTTCCACTGTCTGTTATGATTTGGGGTGCAATGTCATCTGCTGGTGTTGGTCCATTGTGTTGTTTGAAAACCAACGTCACTGCACCCGTTGACCAAGAAATTTTGGAGCACTTCATGATTCCTTCTACTGACCAGCTTTTTGAAGATGCTGATTTCCTTTCCAGCAGGATTTGGCACATGCCCACACTGCCAAAAGCATCAAAAGTTTGTTAAATGACCATGGTGTTGGTGTGCTTGACCTGGCCAGCAACGCACCAGACCTTAACCCCATAGAGAATCTATGGGGTATTGTCAAGAGGAAAATGAAAAACAAGAGACCAAAAAAATGCATGATGAGCTGAAGGCTACTCTCAAAGAAACCTGGGCTTCCATACCACCTCAGCAGTGCCGCAAACTGATCACCTCCATGCCACGCCACATTGATGCAGTAATTCATGCCAAAGGAGCCCCTACCAAGTATTGAGTACCTGTACAATAAATTAACATACTTTCCAGAAGGATAATTTCACTAAAAATGTTTTTTTATTGGTATTATGAAGTATTCTAATTTGTTGAGATCTTGAATTGGTGGGTTTTTGTAAATGTGTGCCAAAACCATCACGATTTAAAAGAACCAAAGACTTAAACTACTTGAGTCTTTGTGCATTGAATTTATTTAATACACGACTTTCACAATTTGAGTTGAATTACTGAAATAAATGAACTTTTCCATGACATTCTAATTTATTGAGATCCAACTGTATATGAGTTACTGCCGTCTGATATGTTTTGTGAGGTCAGGTTGTGGAAGGCTCCGGTCATCTAAAGGGATGTGACTCTCATCTCCAGAAACCACACCCACATCAGCTGCCAGTGCAATCACATGACCAGCTTTGCCGTGCTTATGGACATTTCTAAGAGAGAGGTACTGTGGCTAAAATAACACCACCTGTCATCATTTACTCACCCTTACTTTTGTTCATCTTCGGAAAACACAATTAAAGAATATTTTAAAATGTTCTCATTATTTTTGTTCATACATTGAAAATCTATGCAATTAACAAACCTTACTGAATGTCGTGCATCAAGCAAAAAGGAAGTTTGAGCTTCCGTTGACCATATTTGACGAGCTCTATATTTTTTGCATTGATCCGATGCTTAAATTGATAAAACCAAATTAAACGTTACTTTATTAAATGGATATCACTCTAATCTAAGACTTTGTTTAAATTGCTTGATTCATATGGATTACTTTTAAGATCTCTTTAGGAACTTTTTTAAATGATGGTAATTTAGATTTTTGGGTGAACTATACCTTTAAATCATTTATGTATGTATGTACATATGTATTTGATTTTTCTGACATTCTTTTATTCTGTCAGCACGGTGATGTTCTTCCCCTGAAGATTGTCACCTACACCACAGTCTCCACCTCTCTACTGGCGCTCCTCCTCACCTTCATCCTGCTGGCCATCCTGCACAAACTACGCTCTAACCTTCACAGCATCCACAAGAACCTGGTGGCTGCCTTGTTCTTCTCTGAGCTGGTCTTCCTTATCGGAATCAACCAGACTGACAATCCGGTGAGGGGCTCATGTTACTGCGAAACAAGCATGGGTTTAAAAGTGGAAATAGCAAAATAATGTAAAATGAAAGTTAGAAGGAACTCAAAAGACCTCCCATGAAGTTACAAGACTGGAATTATGGGTTTGATCTTTCATCAAGTTAAATCACAAGTGAGCGTTTCAATCTCAAATGTGGTTTTGTGTCTTCTCATCGAGAGAGCCTCATGTTGTAGTTTCCCTTTCAGTGATATCCAGAATTTGAGAATTCCCATTCTCAAATTCCACTAATTACTTTCTTAAGTCTGTAATTAACAACTGCATATACTTGTGGACTGAGGTTACTTTGACAAATGGCTGCGATTACTATTAGGTGGCTTTTATTTTGGGTATTTGTCATCCATTACTGAGTAGGGAATAGTTTGACACTTCTTCCTGTCTCCATTGTGCCATTGGCTGGGTGGCACTCTGGATTACATCAGATCACAGCTTTCTGTACTTAAGATTTTTATACAGATGCTGCAAATGCTTTATTAGCATGTGAAACAACACTGGACATAATGTATTTTGTTTTTATGAATGTTTGCTCCTTTAATGTTGAAATTACACATGTCCCAGCTGGTTTTCTCATGGAGGCATGCTGTGACTGGTGTCTGCTAGTACTAGGGGTTGGTTTAGATTTATACTGACACACTTTCACATTATTTTAATAAATGTGAAGTCTGACTACATGTTGGACACACTGATTAAGTCTAGCTCACTAAAGAAGGCGTCTATATCTTTTCTGATCTTTCAATACTAAGTGGGCGAATTTCACACAACATTGTCAAGAACATGTCCAAGAATAAAAATGTAAAGCGTCTGATATTTAGACTAAGAGAAAAAAGGTAGATGCTATTTACAGTAAGTGTAATGGAAACAATTTTCTTTCTTCTGCTGAACACAAAGATATTTTTAAGAATGTGGGTAACCAAACAGTTTGAAATCCATAGTATTTTTTCTTCATACTGTGAAAGCAGATGACTACCAGCAACTGTTTGTTTTCCAACACTCTTAAAAAACATCCTTTGTGTTCAACAGAAGAAAGAAACTCATACAAGGCTGGAAAAACTTGAGGGTGAGTAAATAATGACAGAGTTTTCATTTTTGGGTGAACTATCCCTTTAAATGGTTTAATTTTAAATGTATACATCATGGGAGTGTTTGCTATGCGGCCTTTCAATTCAATCATTCATTCAAAATTTTTTAAAGTGTTCAGTATTTAACGTCATTTTTTTTTGGTAGTATACTTGTTTCAAAATATATTTATTACAGTACTAATAAATAAACTGCTAAATAAAAAAGCAAAACATCTCGTTACGTATCTTAACCCTCGTTCACTGAAGGAGGAACGGAGAGTCGTCTCGTCAGGAATGACCGACGAATTGGGACCTCGCTTAGAGAGATCAATCCACTTCCGATTTACACTACATGACCAATGCACAGGGTATGCATGTTGCAATCAGTCCGCCATATCGCTTGGAATTAGTGGCCCACTAAGTAAGCCCAGATGAGACCAGCGCAAGGAACCAAAACTAACATCGGTGACAGAATGAGAAAAACCTTGGGAGAACCATGCTCAGTCGGGGGCCATTTGTCTTTGCCAGACGAAACAGCAGTTCAATTCCGGCTGCAGCAAAGTCCCACATTGGCAGAATGACTCATGGTTTCCTGTGTCTTGTCCCGGTGCCATCTCGGAGACAAGGTCCTCACCTGGGGATCTGCATCTCTGGTGCTCATCTAGTTTGTCCTTATCTCCGCTGACAGTCCGAGGGCTGTTAGAGGGTCCTCCTAGTGCTGATTCACCAGCTGACTGGATACGTACTAGAGTCCGGGTGACTGCAGGACCATCTGATCTGGATTCGACTGGATCTTGTGTCTATCTGTGACCTCGGCATCGAAAGAAACAGCTAATGATTAGCGTAGATGCCATCCTTCTACGATGTAGCAATACATCGTGTTAGGAGTGTCCCAGTTTCTGTTGACCTAATTAATGCAGCCTTAACAATCATTTAACGGATTTGAATTTTAGAAATGTGTTAGTGTGTTATGTGCAAGCCAGGTTAAAGAGATGGGTCTTTTATTTAGATTTAAACTGACAGAGTGTGTCTTCCTCCCGAACAATGTTAGGTAGGTCATTCCAGAGTTTGGGCGCTAAATAGGAAAAAGATCTTCCACCCGCAGTTGATTTTGATATCCTAGGTATTATCAAATTGCCAGAGTTTTGAGAACTCAGTGGACGTGGAGGACTATAATGCAATAAGAGCTAATTTAAATACTGAGGTGCTAAACCATTCAGGTTTTTATAAGTAATAAGCAAGATTTTAAAGTCTATACGATGTTTAATAGTTAGCCAGTGCAGTGTTGACAGAACCGGCTAATATGGTCATACTTCCTGGTTACTCTAGCTGCTGCATTTTGGACCATCTGGAGTTCGTTTATTAAGCGTGCAGAACAACCACACAATAAAGCATTACAATAATCTAACCATGAGGTCATGAAAGCATGAATTAACCTTGCTGCATTTGACATTGAGAGCATAGGTCATCATTTAGATATATTTTTGAGATGGAAAATGCAGTTTTACAAATGCTAGAAACATGGTTTTCAAAGGAAATTTTCTATCATATAGCACACCTAGGTTCTTAACTGATGACGAGGAATTGACAGAGCAGGCATCAAGTGTTAGACGGTGTTCTAGGTTATTACATGCTGAGTTTTTAGGCCCTATAATTAACACTTCTGTTTTTTTCAGAATGTAGCAGTAGAAATTACTAGTCATCCAGTTTTTTTATGTCAACTATGCATTCCGTTAGTTTTGCAAATTAGTATGTTTTGTCAGGCCGCGAAGAAATATAGAGCTGAGTATCACAGCATAACAGTGAAAGCTAACTCCGTGTTTCCTGATGATATCTCCCAGGGGTAACATTTAAAGCGTGAAATGTAACGGCCCTAGTACTGAGCCTTGAAGTACTCCATACTGCACTTGTAATCGATATCATTCACTGCTACGAATTGATGGCGATCATATAAGTAAGATTTGAACCATGCTAATACACTTCCATTAATGCCAACAAAGTTTTCTAGTCTATTCAAAGAATTTTGGTCAATATTGTCGAACGCAGCGCTAAGATCCAGTAGCACTAATAGAGATACAACCACGATCAGATGATAGGAGCAGGTCATTTGTAACTCTAATTAAGAGCAGTCTCAGTACTATGATACATCTAAATCCTGACTGGAAATCCTCACAGATAAAATTTTTCTCTAAGAAGGAATATAACTGTGAGGATACTACATTTTCTAGTATATTGGACAGAAAAGGGAGATTTGAGATCATCCTATAACTACCTCGTTCTTTTGGTTCCAGTTGTGTTTTTTTTGAATTAATGCTAATACAGTCGCTGGGTGGTAAAGCCGCTGTGGCGACGGACGTTCCATCTCCCTATCCCCACCTTTCAGAGAAATAGAGTTTACCTCATACCAGACAGTCCCCTTCAGTCGGTCACTCTCGATGTCATGTCAGTAATGACCAATGAATTGGGATCCCTAACAAATAGTCATGTGATGTGCCCCTTCAGTGTCCTGATCCTGTCACTGTTGTCATAGCTCTATCCACTCAGTGAGATTGGATAACACTGTGAGAATGTACCCGTTCCACTTGGAACAGGGACACTGCAGAAGCCCCATCCTTCCAATAGGAGGTTTCGGAAGCACTTACGCATTTGACATCCGTTTAGGTGCATATGGAAAATTAGAGGTGATTATAACCCTCTTGGAAATGGTAGAAGTCTCCCGGGGAAACACGGGGCTCTGAGGCTATACCATGAACTTTACACATATGGGATAAACTCAGGTCTCTACATATGGAACCCAGCCCCCTACCGATTCTCAGGGATTCATCGAGCGGTCTCATATGAAGTAGCCCCAGCAGCGTGATTGCCGTAGGCCCCAGGAGCCTCTGAAACTGTTTCAGTGGGACCACCGTCCTGCTCTTGAATGTATTCAAGCAGTTCGACACGACTGAGCACTTTCCTGCGTGAGGCATGCTGTCTGTTTGACTGAATCCAACTCCATACTGAGAAAGAGATCCTCTGTGAGAGTTTTCTCTTTTGGCCAACTAGTCCCTGTGTTCGCACAACTGATCCCGAGACTGAGCTAGTATGAGCCAGTTGTTAAGGTAGTTGGCAATGCGGATGCCCTGCTCTCTCAGGGGAACAAGGGCTGCCTCTTCTGTGTGAACATCTTGAACGGTAGCTTGTGAAGGGCCCGGTTTAAAATGCGCAGATCCAAGATAGGTCGAAGGCCACCGCCTTTCTTGGGTACAATGAAGTAAGGGCTGTAAAACCCTGTCTTCAAATTGGCTGGAGGGACCGGCTCTATCGCATCCTTCGCCAGCAGGACTGCAATCTCTGTACGCAAGACAGGGGCATCTGCAGCCTTCACTGTTGTGAATGCCACTGAACTTGGGAGGACGCCGGGCGAACTGAATCGAATAGCCGAGTCTGATGGTCTGAAGGAGCCAGTGAGACGGACTGGGGAGCGCTAGCCATGCTCCCAGAAACAGAACAATTGGCACCAATGGAACCACCGACGTACCAGCAGTGGGGCAGCGAAGAGGAACGCAGGGACCCGGCCCGGCTCGTGGGGTCTGTGTGTGTGCAACACTTACCTGTGTTCGGGCAGAGGGTGCGTGAGTAGTACATTTGATCGCACTCTCGAACCGCCCACAGCTACTCACTGGCGAGAGAGGAGGGTGAGTGTGAGCCGAGACTGGCTCGTCCACAACTCCCCGTCCTCTCCGGGGACCCAGAGATAGAAGAAACTGCTCTTTTGTCCAGGTTTTGGGTACCACTGACTGTGAATTCAGTCATTGGCGTGGAAAAAGACACAAAATATTCTCTGCCCGGCCCTCCTCCTGGGGAGGGAGTGGTGCGTTCACCATCTCCTGGAGAGCAGCGCCCTCCTTCTCTGGGTCACCCGTCTCAGGGCCTCTTGCTCTTCCGCTTGCTGCCAGGTTTGGCGGGGGCCTGGACGGGTGGGGCGGCTGCCCTGCGACCGGCTCCACGGTGCTGCTTTGCTGGAGGCTGCTGCGTTTGCTGCGCGGGAGCCGGGGGTGGCAGCAGGGGGCCGCCCCCGGCAACTGAGGCACTGTTGCCGGCGGCCGGGTGGAGGCAGCAGGATGTGTTTGATGGCCTCGGTCCGCTCTCTGTTTGGTCGAGAACGCTTGTCGAAGTTCTCAACGTTGTCGCCGTCGTGATACTGGTGCTTTAAGAACCCGCGTCTTGATCGGCGAAGTGCTAGTTGAAGGAGGAGCCTCGAGGTTGGTTCCCCAGGGGAATTCCTCACCGTCACCCATAAGACCAGTCCGGCTATTGCCCGAGAAATAGCGCCACTATTATCGCCGCTTTTGCCAGGGAACCTAGATCTCGGCAGAGCCTGGGAAACCATAGCCCATTGCGTAAACGGAGCACTGGTTCCGCAACTCAGCTCGGTACACTATTTCCCCCTCCCCCCCGCAATGAGATCTGATTCGTTCCCCAACGCCGCCTCAGTTTGTCTTAATGCCCAGACACGTGTGGCGCGATCTGACGCACACCCGGTGCCAGTAACGACCTCTCCAGAACGCACCGGGTGGACGGCATCTTCAACGCCCGTGAATGCTGTTTTAGAGATGCTCTTTTAGTGTGCTGAGGTGCACAGGGGAGATGATCACCTGCAACACAAACAAGGGGTAGTGCAGCCTGATGTGTGCAACCCACTCGACATGGGAAGAACCACCGCTGCTGAAGCGCCATACCACCAACACCAGAGCTTCCCAAGAGTGTGCTGAACTGGTTGTAGTCTTCACTCTGTAGCAGAGAAGTCAGGAAAAGAACGATATAACCGATCGGCTCTGAAGTGAAAAGCTGAGTATGCGTTGCACCCGCTGCCTAATTATACTCGCACTGCAATCAGCGGCAGCTGGATGCAATCATCGCATGCCAATGTGCCTTGGCTCGTTTAGTTTACACTCAAAATGGATTAGTCTCTCTAAGCGAGATCCCAATTCCGTCGGTCATTACGGACATGACGCTCCTTCCGTTCCTTCCTTCAGGGACGAGGTTCTACGAACCGAGTACGTTTTTTTTTTATTTTTTTTTATTATTATTTCTGTAATACAGTATATTTTGAAAAAGTATAATAGCAAAAAAAAAATAGACGTAAATAATGAACATTTAAAAATGTTGAATGAATGAATTGAATTGAAAGGCATCAAAAAAAAACCAAACCGAATCATGAGAAGTAAATACCCTTTAAAATTAAAACCATTATAAAGTATTGTTCAACCCCAAAAAAATGAAAACTCTGTCATTATTTTACCTCTCCCTTGACTGCTTCCCCAATCACGAACCCCTCAGTTTTTTTCCAACGTGTAAGGAGTTTTTTTCTTTCTTTCTTTCTGGGTGAAAACTCCAAAAAAAATGGATTTCGCCCATTCATTCGATCCATTAAACCGACGTGGCTCGAGAGGGACCGAATGAAGGGGAACTAAAACTAATCTAAATCTAAAAATGTATTACAATGAGAATATGCTCTGTAAATGTTCTTAATTGGCATGAAAGTAGTCACAAGTAGAAATCTATAATCTATCTATCTATCTATCTATCTATCTATCTATCCTTTTTAATTTTATGTTGAACTATAACCCAGACATGTTTTAATGAGATTTGGTAGAATGTTTGTGTTGAATGCTAACCATATTTCTATCTCTTTCTAGTTTGTGTGCACAGTGATAGCCATCCTTCTTCACTACTTCTACATGTGCACGTTCGCCTGGACATTTGTGGAGGGTTTGCACATTTACCGTATGCTCACTGAAGTCAGAAACATCAACCATGGCCACATGCGCTTCTACTACGCCATTGGCTGGGGGATACCTGCTATTATTACAGGTCAGACACACACACAAACCCTCTCCAGTTTATTCACTAATTACTATTTCATGTACTTACATTTCACCCAACCCAGCGTCTTTGCAGGTTCGTATTTGTATGCTCACATACTTAGCGTAAGTCCACTGAGTCAACACAGATACACAACTTCATCTGATGAATTTCCCTAATAGACTATTAGAAATGTTTGTAAACCAGCACACACATGCATTTATGTCGTCGTGCTTGGACTTGCCCCTTCTTTTGGATGGTGTGTGTGATCCCTGTGGGAACAAGACAGGACGCCAGTGTCTTCATATTACTAGCTCTCGCTCTCTTGCTCACTCTTCTTACTTTCTTTCTCTGTTTTCTCTCCGATGGCTCTGCTCTCCATAATGGGTGTCACTTTCTCCACTGGCACATGCTCAAAGCGGTGAAAAAGCCCCTATCTTACAGATAATAGAGGCTGACCCGACTCCTCTTTGCTCCTCCCAGCTTAATGAATGGCTGTCTGCTTTCTTTACTTCATTCTATAATTCATTGCTCATACTGTGGGTTTGGGGTTTTAACAAACTTCAGTGTGTAATTCATCCTGCTCTGTTCTGCTTAAAGAGGAGATATACTGTATGCTTATACTTTTCTGAGTGATCACACTAATCACATCTATCAATCACACAGTAATGGTAATTACCACTTAAAACACCTTAGCAACCACCTAGAATATCATAACAAATCCCTAGCAACCACTCAGATCAAAACAGCAACAGTGTAAAAAAAATTCGGAACCTATGTAACCACCTAGCAAGGCCCTAGCAACCACCCAGAACATCCTAGAATCCACATAGAAATATCTTAAAATAGCTCTGAACAACCACATAGCAACACAGTAACAAACACTCACAACACCTTAGTAACTACATGGCAAAGCTGTAGCAACCAATCAGCAACATGCTATAAAACCTTAGCAACACCCTAGCAACCATACTGAACACTGTCACTTAGAAGGATGTTTAAAAAACACTCCTACCAACTTAGCAACCACATTGCAACAACCTAAAACACTAAAAACACCCTAGTAACTGCATAACAAAGCCACATCAACCACCCAGAAAACCTTAGCAACCACGTAGAATATCCTAGCAAAGCCCTAGCAACCCAAGTCATCCACACAGAAATGTTTTAAAAACTGTTCTTATGTAGCAACCACATAACAAGGTAAAAACACTCCTGCTGCATCCCAATTCGCATACTATCCATCCTAAATATTATTCGAAATTAGAATTAGCATGTCCCAAATCATAGTATGTTGAAATGAATATTCCAATGGTACCTGGATGATTTACTATTTCCAGTAGAAATTTGAAGTGCCGATCCATGAACACTTTAACGGCATATATTGCCCATAACCCATTGTGCGTTGGACGAGGATTCGATTAGAACTACAAACATGGGGGGAACATGTTAAAAAAAACTACAAACATGGCAGATATGTGAGACCTACAGACAGGTAGAGAAAGGGGTTTGAGTAATAAATCAATATCTAACCTGAGCAAAGTGGAGCCGCGTCCCGCCCATAGGTCCCGCCCACATTCCCTCAGAGTCGATCACAAACACACGTCCCTTACCGTTTTTTAATTAGCCTGAGTGCTCCAATTTTTGTCTGCTGATTGCTGTACAAGAGGCTTGTTAAAATAACAATATCTTCCTGAATATCCCAAAAAAGTCAGTTGGCACCTCAGTTCTCTCAGAGAAGCTGTCAATCTCAGCTGTCAATCATGACGTTACACTCCTGTTTTTATACCATTACATAACTAACTAAAACCAAACTTATTTTAAAAAAGAACACTTGAACTTACATCAGTGTGATTTAAAAACTACATAAAATGACAACCATCTTTGGAAAAAAATTATTTGAAGTGCAATTTAATTATTTAGTTTGTCTCACATCCCATTAGACTGCATGGAGAGGACGGGGTTTATGACCTATACTGGGTCCAGCCACCTGGGGGCGATCGAAACATTGTGGCTTAATTTTTCAGCAGACAGTGTTGCCAGATTGGGCGGGTTCCCGCCCAATTGGGCAGTTTTGAATTTGATTGTGCAGGTAAAAATTGGCTTGGGCGGGTGAACAAAATTTGGGCTGGTTTGGGGTCAGTTTGGCGGTTTTCAATATAAATTGTATAGGCTAATTCTTTAACAAAACAAGCCCAAGTATGTATACTGCATCCAATCAGTCATCATAACGTTACACACACACACACACACACACACACACACACACACACACACACACTGCAGAGGCGCTGGTGCTGATGTAAACTTCGACAGCCGCACTTATCACGAGGGCTCAGCAGACAGACGTTATGATTCATGAGTGACAAGTTTTTAGCGTGATAAGTTATTACGTATCTGATTTTGAATGTAGTATGACTGTATATTCAAGTAATCACAATGCCTAAATATAAGTTAAAGAGTGGGAGAGTGACTCAACTCTAAAAACGTGAATTATTGAGTGAGACTACACGAATGCTCTATCACTGCAACTCCGAAATCAGAGCACATTTGAATGAATTAATCAAAACCGAAACTAAATATGTTGATTTATACGATCATGTCTTTTATCTTTTAAATGTCCAGATTGATAAATCCTTGAAAACTGCTAGACTTGATTAGTTTTGACTGTGCAAAGTTCTGTATTATGTTCTACAATATGAACTTAACAAGAGGCTTCCTCTAGTTCTGTGTAAAATTATAGAGCGACACGAAGGTAAGTGCATTATTGTTGTTGTTATTTTTTTTAATTGTCGGATTATAATTAAGGACACAGTTTTGAGTTGACTGTCATGGTGTGCGCATGAACGAGTGTGAAATACCTGCTAATTACTTGCTTTTTCCTATCACTTATGTTGGGCACTTTTTGCATTTAAACTGGATTATTCTGACTGCTGACAGATGTTCTCTTTAATGTAGGCTATTCGCCCCGATTTGATCCGTTTACCTGCAAAATTTATCTTATTTATAATTTATATTAGCCTATTTTGTCGTCAATATTTTGTTTTAAGGAGTTAAAATGGCCCTTATCAACCTTGATTTACATATTCTATAACATTATTTTGACAGTTAAAGTTTTGGGCGGGTTTTTGTGAGCTTTTGGGCTGGAAATCGTCCATCCAATCTGGCAACACTGACAGCAGACTTGGTCAGAACACCTTAGCAACCAGCTACAGTAGCAACGCAGTACAACTCCAAACAACCTCAACAGCATAGCAACAAGTTATAAACACTCTGATCACATTGGCAACCATTAAGCAACACCCCAATAATTACTCAGAACAACCGAACAAGTACTGTATATAACAATGCCCTTGCAACCACCTACAACAGCATGTTTTCTGAAGATGATGTAAAAGTCATGTTGATGTTTGTGTCCATCAGGTTTGGCTGTGGGTTTGGATCCTCAGGGATATGGGAACCCTGACTTCTGCTGGCTGTCCGTCCATGACACCCTCATCTGGAGTTTTGCGGGACCCATCGCTGTAGTGGTGCTGGTAAATCCATCTACTTATCATTTGTTCTTCATTCTAACTGTTCTCATTCCATTCTCCATACTCAGCTGATCAAATGCCAAAAACAATCTCTTTAACAGGTCAACATTATTATCTTTGTGCTGGCGGCGAAGGCATCGTGTGGCCGTAGGCAACGTTCCTATGAGAAGTCTGGAGTCATGTAAGACATTCTGTCCCTTGGGAGCATTTTCTGAGGATTGATTCATGAAATCTGGTACTCATTGTGGTTTTTTGCATGTGTTCCAGTCCTGCTCTGCGGATGGCCTTTCTGCTACTGTTGCTCATTAGTGCCACCTGGCTGCTGGGTTTAATGGCTGTTAACAATGATATCATGACCTTCCACTACCTGTTTGCCATCTTCAGCTGTCTGCAGGTAACAGTTTTACTATTCTTGACCTCAGTTTTTCCAAAAACAGACAAATAAGGCAAGCATCACTATAACTATTGCTCAAGAGTAAGGCTTGATACATGCAAAAGCACAAAACAACCTGTGTGTGTGTGTTCTTGTGTACGGAAATCTTGCAGACTGCAGTGCAGATGCAGGATGCTTAATACATCAACAGGTGTTCTGTAATTGAAACTAAGTTCTGTAATTGAAATTAAGCTGAAATAAAATAAAATATAAATATTAGATGAAAAACTTAAACTTAGAAAACTTGGAAATGAAAAATATTGCCTTAGCAACTTATTTTAAAATTATAAGTTTAAGTTGAAATAATAAAATTACAAAAACTGAAATAAAAATAAACAGAAATTGTATTAAAGGGATAGTTTACCCCAAAATGAAAATTCTGTCATCATTTACTCTCTCAAGTTGTTCCAGACCTGCACGAGTTTCTTTCTTCTACTGACCACAAAAGAAGATTTTTGGAAGAATGTTGGAAACCAAACATTTGCCGGTAGCCATTGACTTCCATACTTTGGAAGCCAATGGCTACCAGCAACCGTTTGGTAAACTATCCCTTTAATATTAATGTAAATAATATGTAAATAATACTAAAAAAAATAAATTTCCTGTTTGTTTTTCAGGGCATATTAATTTTTTTCTTCCACATCGTGTTCAGTAAAGAGGTGAGGAAAAATCTGAAAAACGTATTCACAGGGAAGAAACCATTACCTGATGACTCCAGTGCCACACGCACCACCCTACTGACGGTAAGTTACCGTAACACCTTTACATTATTAAATACTTATACAATAACTGTCCATCACAGATCTGGAAACAGTGGTTAGGATCGGTTTAAATGTCAGTTTATCTTGTAGAATATTAATAAGGAAGTCATTTAAGTAATTTGCAAGCAATAAGAAGGTAATTTCACGTAATTTGGTATCAAAGGATGAAGTTCGCTGTGAAGTGGTCTAGCATTTGGAAATGTATTATTTTGCTTGATTTACAGTACTGTGCTCTTTCTCTGTCCTTTAGCGTACACTGAACTGTAATAACACATACATGGAGGACGGCACACTGTACCGCTCGGCCATCGGTGAATCGACGGTCTCCCTGGAGAGCACAGTCAGGTCAGCCAAGAGTCACAGCAGCTATCTTACTTACACGCACAGGTAACATGCTACTGCTGGGGCACGGCGCTACGCTCTCATTATGTAACATTTCACTTTCTCTCATCCTACTTGACTTTTCTCAATAATGCAATAGCACTTTAATGACTTTCTTCTTATTCAAATTACTTTTCTCTTTTCATACGCATGTATGCATTGCTTCTGCTTTGCTTTTGCAGTGCTGCGATAATGTAGACAAACTCTAAAACACATTCCTGCATGCATTCCCATGAATGTTGTGTAAGCATATTTATTGTATACACTGAAGGCAACCTTATGACCTCTGTGCATGCTCTGTTTATAGATTCAGTTCATTAGTAATTTTCAAAGCACTTATCCTTATATGTAAATAATGTGAATTTGTTGACAGGATTCAGTATTATGATGTGTGCTTGTACATTATGATGCATTATGATGTATGCATGTCTTGTGAGCACAAATCGCCCTGCAAGTTTGTTGTTAGCGTAGCATAATAGCAGAATGACCTACTAATTAGCTCACAATATGACCAGTGTTGTTATTCTTAAACTAAGACTAAAACTACTAAAAATAATTTGGCAATTCAAATAAAGCTTAATTCAAATAAAATACACTAAAGTGAAATAAAGTTAAATTGAAATATTTAAACAAACAAAAACAAATAAAAATGACAAAATCACTACATTACTAAAACTTATTGTTAAAAATAATAGATAAAAAAGAGAAAAATACTATAATAGTATATAAATAATGCTAAAATAACACTGAGTAGGACTGGGAAATATAGGTTAAAAATGAATTTAAATGAACAAGTTTCAGCATTTTGATAAGTATTCACTCTCAAACAGCCATTGTTGGCAAGTGGATTCAAAATGTGTTAAGTAAAATAACATAAAAAATCCATTTAAAAATAATAATAACTAAAATAAGCAATAGGAAGCATGATATTTAACCTCTTTATTTCATGTTATAGTATAACAGTACATGGTAATAAACAGCATAATGTACATATATTACATACATTTAGATACATATTTACATAAGTTTTACTAAAACATTTTAAAGAAGAAAACAAAAAACAAAACCAAAAAAAAGAAACGTGGCTCGTTGGTCTAGGGGTATGATTCTCGCTTTGGGTGCGAGAGGTCCCGGGTTCAAATCCCGGACGAGCCCACTGTTTGGGGAAGTTGTGGCCTAATGGTTAGAGAGTCGGACTCATAACCCAAAGGTTGTGGGTTCGAGTCTCGTACCGGCAGGGATTGTAGGTGGGGGGAGTGAATGTACAGTGCTCTCTCAATACCACGACTGAGGTGCCCTATATAGTCATTTGTAATTGCATATACATTGTTGTGATTAATTGTGGCTGAAACAATAATGTAGCTGTAAAAATAGTTGCCTGCTGGAATTGAAATGTAATAATCTCATCATGACTAGATATGAACTGTGAGTTGTCTTTACTATACACGTTAGATGTGATCACCTCATAGTAACAATCCTGTCAGAACGTCCATCCTTTGAGTGAGAGTGTAATGTTACAGGTCGGCCGATCTGGTTTCGTGGTTAAAGTTAACCTTTTCGACATGTTTCTGTGTTGTCGTTGCTCAGCAATGGCATGGACGCGATGTTGTCTGGGGGTTTGGCAAAAGGAGAGTGGGACTGTGGGTGGTGCTCGGGGTGGTGACTGAAGGCGATAACTGTGTAGTTCTGACGTCACCTTTTTACGGAAGTCACAACGGTTCGTGAAAATCACAGCTACTTTATGGAGGCTGTGTGAATTTTACTGTGGACTGACTGTTTTTAAACTTATATGGTAGTTAAATAGCCCCTAGACCTCAGTTATCGTGAAAAAAGCCAGGAAATTTCAGTTTTGACAATATGGGACCTTTAATATTTCAACAATATTACTGTTTCTACTGTAATTTGATTAAATAAATGCAGTCTTGCAGAGCATAAGAGACTTCTACTTTTGAAAGGTAGCGTACAATTTAAATATTCGGTTAACTATTTGCTATTTTAACGATTAACTAGTTGCTTATTAGCATGCCTGTTATTAACATATAGTACATATAAAGTACATATTCTGCATGACCATATTCTACATCCATAATCCTACCCAATACCTAAACTTCACAACTACCTTACTAACTATTAATAAGCAGCAAATTAGTAGTTTATTGAAGCAAAAGTCCTAGTTAATAGTTTGGCGAGAATTGGACCTTAAAATAAATTGTGACCAAATATTCAACATATAGGCTAGTCATATTGTGTAATTGGAATGAATTTCACTAAGAGTTTAAATTCAACTTTAATGATTAAATTCACTTTAATGACACTTTTATGAAGCTAAACCTCTAGACATCAAGAATGTAAGCCAGTCAACATGAACTGATAAGAAGTCAAAATGAGTCATATATGGGTTATTCATTTTTTGTTGCTATTGTTTTTCACTGGAATCTAATCTCATTGCAACTAGAGGTCCTGTGTTTAGCATCTGTCTTGTATATCTCTCATTCTCCTGATTTCCCTTCTACACAGGGATGAATTGGGTCAGAAGCCCAGTGTTTCATCTGGAAACGCTAAAGCCGGACACACTGACATTGACGGCTCACTCTTCCATAACGGCACTAAAGCAGATGGTAAGAAAAACTTAAAAACTTTTCAAAGCTAGCACTAATATGTATATTTACTGCCTGTTATCCACATGTAGACAAGCGTAATGTAGTGTGGCATTTATATTTGTGAACTGCCAAACTTGTTGATAAAAGTTTCTTAGCTTGTGTATGTCACATTTGTGTGTATTTAGACTCAGATTCGGACAGCGAGCTCTCCGTGGATGAACACAGCAGCTCATACGCCTCCTCTCACTCATCTGACAGCGAAGACGAAGACATGGACTTGAAGCCAAAGTGGAATAATGAGAGACAACCACTACACAGCACTCCAAAGGGTACAAGAGAAGGTATTTTTCCTTCAGAGTTACATTAAAATATGGAAATGTGAAACCCCCGGATGCATTTACAAGTTATTAAAGTGTCAGTAAACATTAACCCCTTCTTCCATGTCTCAGTGGACACCGTGTCTAATCATGTCAAGCCTTACTGGCCGACTGAAGCCATGGCAGCCAGTGACAGTGAAGATCCCGGAGGGGCAGAGAGACTGAGAGTGGAGACTAAAGTTAATGTGGAGCTCCATCAGGAAAATAAACTCAATCACACTGGAGAGACCACTCAGGATAAAGACCAGCCAACACCCTCCACCCAAGCCAACAGCAACCACCAGCCTGAACAGAGGAAGGGTGAGAGTGGCAAATAAACATAAATTACTTAATTAAAAAATACAAAATATATAAATTTTTTGAGATCCTCACCTAAAAGCAAAGTCATTTCAGAGGCAGTTGATTAAATCCTAATTAGATAGGCAGCATGTTGTCATCACTTTAATTTAGTTAAGGTTATATATAGTTATATATATATACCTATATATAATATATATATATATAATATATATATATATATCAGGGGTACGGAAAGTATTCAGACCCCTAAATTTTTACACTCTTTGTTATATTGCAGCCATTTGCTAAAAAAAGTTCATTTTTTTTCCTCATTAATGTACACACAGCACCCCCATATTGACCGAAAAACACAGAATTGTTTACATTTTTTCAGATTTATTAAAAAAGAAAAAATGAAAAAATGAAATATCACATGGTCCTAAATATTCAGACCCTTTGCTCAGTATTTAGTAGAAGCACCCATTGGATCTAATACAGCCATGAGTCTTTTTGGGAAAGATGCAACAAGTTTTTCACACTTTTCACACTTTGGGGATCCTCTGCCATTCCTCCTTGCAGATCCCCTCCAGGTCTGTCAGGTTGGATGGTAAACGTTGGTGGACAGCCATTTTTTTAGGTCTCTCCAGAGATGCTCATTGGGTTTAAGTCAGGGCTCTGGCTAGGCCATTCAAGAACAGTCACAGAGTTGTTGTGAAGCCACTCCTGTGTTATTTTAGCTGTGTGCTTAGGGTCATGGTCTTGTTGGAAGGTAAAACTTCGGCCCAGTCCGAGGTCCTGAGCACTCTGGAGAAGGTACTTTCTAGGTCCCTGTACTTGGCCGCATTCATCTTACCCTCGATTGCAACCAGTCGTCCTGTACCTGCAGCTGAAAAACACCCCCACAGCATGATGCTGCACCACCATGCTTCACTGTTGGGACTATATTGTACAGGTGATGAGCAGTGCCTGGTTTCCACACATACCGCTTAGAATTAAGACCAAAAAGTTCTATCTTAGTCTAACAGACCAGAGAATATTATTTCTCACCATTTTGGAGTCCTTCAGGTGTTTTTTAGCTAACTCCATGTGGGCTTTCATGTGTCTGGCACTGAGGAGAGGCTTCCGTCGGGCCACTCTGCATAAAGCCCCGACTGGTGGAGGGCTGCAGTCATGGTTGACTTTCTACAACTTTCTCCATCTCCCGACTGCATCTCTGGAGCTGAGCCACAGTGATCTTTGGGTTCTTCTTTACCTCTCTCACAAGGCTCTTCTCCCCCGATAGCTCAGTTTGGCCAGAAGGCCAGCTCTAGGAAGGGTTCTGGTGCGTCCCAATATCATCTTCCATTGAAGGATTATGGAGGCCACTGTGCTATTAGGAACCTTAAGTGCAGCAGAAAAATTTTTTGTAACCTTGGCCAGATCAGTGCCTTGCCACAATTCTGTCTCTGAGCTCTTCAGGCAGTCCTTTGACCTCATGATTCTCATTTGATCTGACATGCACTATGAGCTGTAAGGTCTTATATAGACAGGTGTGTGGCCTAATAAAGTCCAGTCAGTATAATCAAACACAGCTGGACTCTAATGAAGGTGTAGAACCATCTCAAGGCTGATCAGAAGAAATGGACAGCACCTGAGTTAAATATATTGAGTGTCACAGCAAGGGTTTGAATACTTAGGACCATGTGATATTTAAGTTTTTCTTTATTAATAAATCTGCAAAAATGTAAACAATTCTGTGTTTTTCGGTCAATATGGGGGTGCTGTGTGTACATTAATGAGATTAATAAAATTAACTTAAATGATTTTAGCAATGGCTGCAATATAACAAAGAGTGAAAGATTTAAGCGCGCGCGCGACAGCGAATACTTCCGTTACCCAATGTTATATATATATTTATAAACTTTTTTTATTTTATTGGTTTTATTAATAGTTTTTTATTTGCTTTTAGGTATTTTACTACAAGTTAAAATAAAATTTGAAATGTTACCTTGGCAACTAGCTGAAATAATCTTCTTTTTATGTATATATTTTATTGTATTTCTATGATGCTTCGACCACGATCATTGTATTGACGCCTGCGCAGAGGAACGTCAAAAGGTGAAAGAAGAACATGTATGCTTTTTGTGATTGTGGTGTGACCACCTTTGGTAATTGTCCTTAAACAAATTATTATTTTAGTCGTTCAGACAACCTTTGTGTATCTTTTATTAACCTTACTCCACTGTACTCATGTTATGATTTTATGTTGGGTCTGTGATATATATTACATGTATACCAATATTCCAATGTACTTTCGTTTCATAGGTATTCTAAAGAATAAGATCACATATCCTCCTCCACTCACAGACAAAAACATGAAAAACAAACTTAGGGAGAAGTTATCGGACTACCACCCCCCCACCATCTCCTCCAGAGCACCCTCTTTAGCTTCTAATGATGGGGGCAACGGCCACAACGTCCTAATCAAGCCCACCCCCCACATCGGTCCCCCCCCCCCCCCCCCCCCTGGCCCTCCCACACTGATGAGCAGGTAGAATGGACCTGGCCTTGAATGAGATCAGGAAACGGTTAATGGCCGGCAACCTGTAAGACTCTGAGTTAAGACGCTTTCTACACCCACATTTTGCTGCCCACCCAAACCCTTTTTTCTTTCTTTCTTTCTTTCTTTACTATTACAAAAATTAAATAATTATTTTAGTAATAGAATTTAATAATTGATTATAAAATGAATTAGGGTTGTCCCAACACCAAATATGCAGTATTTGATACTAATATCCGTGAAATTCCACAACTCTCAATTCCAATATGGATAATGCATCAAAAAAAAAATGGGTGAAATATTTTAAAAGTGAATAAAGTATTGTAAAGTACGGAGCCCCGCACATGACATGCAAGAAAAAATTAATAAATTGTGCGCACAACCGCGACGACCCTACACCCCCACTTCGTTCCCTCGATGTATTAAAACGTGCACACGATTACTATTTCGTTCCCTCGACTTGCTAATTCGTTCCCTCGATTTGCTAAAACGTGCACACAATAACTATTTAGTTCCCTCGATTTGCTAAAACGTGCACACGATTACTATTTCATTCCCTCGATTTACTCATGCGTAACTCAGCATGTAACTCCCCCTACACAGTTGCACACGATTACTATTTCGTTCCCTCGATTTACTAATTCGTTCCCTCGATGTACTAAAACGTGCACACGATTACTATTTCATTCCCTCGATGTACTAAGACGTGCACACGATTACTATTTCGTTCACTCGATTTGCTACCGTCTCGTCCGCACCCCCCCACCCCTGCGATGTACTAAACAACGTGCACACGAGTACTATTTCGTTCCCCGATTTACTAGGGATTAATTCCCCGCTGTACTAAACGTGCTAAACGATACTATTGCGTTACCTCGATTTAATAATTAATTGCCTCGATGTACTAAACGTTTTTGCCGCCACGATTACTATTTCGTTCCCTCCATGTACTAAAACGTGCACATGATTACTATTTCGTTCCCTCGATTTACTAATTTGTTCCCTCGTCTGCTCTAAAAACGTGCAACGTACACCTTTCGTTCCCTCGTTTATCTACTTTTTCCCCCCCCGACCCCCCCACCCCGCCACCCCTGTACTAAAAAAGTGCACCACGATTACTATTTCGTTCCCTCAAGGTACTAAAACGTGCACATTGATTACTATTTACGTTCCCCCTCCGCACTTTACTACATTCGTTCAATCGGACTGGGAATAAAATGGCACCCCCCCCCCCCCCCCCCGATTACTATTTCGTTCCTCGAGTTATACATTTCGTTCCCGCGTTGTACAAACAGAACAAGATTACTATTTCGGTCCCATCTGATTATAATTCCGTTCCCTCGCTCCGTACTAAAACGTGCACACGATTACTATTTTGTTCCCTCGATTTACTAATTCGTTCCCTCGATGTACTAAAACGGGCACACGATTACTATTTCGTTCCCTCAATTTGCTAAATCGTTCCCTCGATTTATAAATTGTGCACACGATTACTATTTCATTCCCTCGATTTACTAATTCGTTCCCTCGATGTACTAAAACGTGCACACGATTTCTATTTCGTTCCCTCAATTTACTAATTTGGGCCCGGTTCCCCGATAACGCTCACTCTTAGCGCGCTAAGAAGACTCGAAAGATATATCTTACCAAAGTTGTTTATGTTCCTAAGTGTGTTCCCCGAAGTGTCCCTTAGGAAGCTTCTTAACACGCTGCCTCTTACGTTCGACGTTACAGAGGCGCTGTGCTGTCCCAAGTGAAGGTGCTGAATTAGTTGGCATCGATTGCTCAGGAATCGATTTTCCACTTCACGCCCACGACCCACCGGTGCACGTACGGCGTTAAGAAGAAAGACAACCACGTTCTATGCTAACCCCACTCCCGAACCTCCTCAACTTATTCCCCCCCCCCCCAGTAACATTTATTTTAACATAGTTTAAGTTATCCGTAAAATATAGACTATTAATTAAATTATCAAATTGTCAGTAATATGTTCACACGATATGTTGTGACGGGTAGACGAACCGGGTATCCCTCGCTAATCATCCACCCTCCTTATCCCATTGTGCCACTTGTGCCGCTTCTTGACATGGGTTTAACGACTTCTAAAAATAATGTAATACACTTTTATATTAATGGTAAGGTACTTTACAATCAGAATTGATTGGCAAGCAGCTGCAGTTAATTCTGTTTAATGCGGTATTGATTGCCATTGGTTAATGTTTTCAATAAAAAGCAACCTATCTACAATGAACAGAGAGAGAGAGTTAGATACAGAATATGGTGGGGAAGCAACGTAAAAAAAGGGCACCAAGCTTCTCGTCAGAGGAACTTGAAGTTTTGCTGGACGAGGTGAGCTTGCACAAGGTGACACTGTTTTCCAGATTTCAGAATAACTTGTGCAACAGCAACAAAAAGAAGCTATGGAGCGACATAGCAAGGAAGATGGCTCCCTCCGGATCAGGCACACCAAGGTCCTGGCAAGACGTCAGGAAAAAATGGCATGATTTTTCAAGCCAGGTTAAGGTGAGAGGTTCTGCTGTCCGTAGAGACCGGGCGAGGACAGGTGCGGGGACCAGTTCGGTGCAACCCTTAACAGCACATGAGGAGAAGGCACTGGCGATCATGGGAGACACAGTCTCACATGGAATCCCTGGGGGGATTGACGTTAGAAGAGGTGATGCTGAACAGGCCTCATGTTTCAGGTCATCGCCACACCCCAATGTGCCATGCTCCCCAGACACCGAGCCACTTGCAGCACTCTCCTCACCTGGCAGCACCGAGACGGAAGGGTGCACTATGCCACCACCTCCCGTACACACGTCTTCGCCAGGACTTCGCTACACGACATCACGACGTCACCCCACAATCTCACCATGTCGGTGTAGCGAAGAGTTGGTGAACATTGAAAAGGAGAAGTTGGTCGTGTTGCAGGACATTCAGCGCCAGTTGACCGAAGCAAATGAGCTCGCTCGCCAGTCTCTGGAGCTGAAGAGAGCCAAGCTGGAACTGGCCAAGCAGCAGCATGCCCTAGCAGAGGCACAATTCAACAAGCCCTCAATCTCGGTACCAATCTTGAAGGTGAGCCAGTTGTTCTTAGTTTATAGATTTTGATATGATGTCTTTATAGATACTGAGCAACAGTCACACCAGTGACCGTGTCTGTGTGTGTTTGTATGCGCATTTTCATTAAAAATACTTGATCATCAACAAGATTGTATGTCATTTTGTCATCCTTAATGAGTCAACAACTGATTCTCTATTGCCATTGGAAACCTACGCATAAAATCTTGCTCTATGAGATACCTCATTTATCCACAAGGAAATTAAGCAGTGTCAATCTAAGTACACAATCAGATATAAAGGCTCGTTTGAAGAGGCTGCATAAAGACATTAGTTTGTAATGTACATTATATGTGTGTTTGACGACGTGTAAGGCTATGCATGAGGCAAAGCAGCAGAAAGGGAATCCTCTGACAACCATGTGACCTGCATTCAATGCCCAATAAATGAATGAAGATGAATCAGCAATATGACGTGGTAATTTGGGCATATGTCAACTTTTGACTCAGAAATTCTAACGTGTAGGCTCCTTCGCCAACCTTAAGAGAAGCATGTCAATGATTGGCATTGCATAGAGCACTTATGGAATGGACACAATGGCATGATAGAGTAAAGGTTTAAAGGATTAGAATCACACACATAACATTTAATGGATGCAAGGTTTGAAACTCCCGTTTATTTTTCAGAAAACTAAAAATTCCATCATAATACGAATCAAAAGAAAAGTCCATTCAATCATGGATGATGGCTAATGATAGCTCAGCAAGTTAATCCAAAAAAGACAATATAAATCAACCAAAAACATTTGCAATCAAAAGCTGCCTAGCCTCAACCCCGGCAGCGTGCAGGGCAGCCCTCTGCGGAGGATAGAGGACCTCAACTTCTCCCTCTACATCTTCCTCCTCATCTGCTTCCACCACCTCCTCCTCCCCCTCCGGAATAGGTACGCCTCCACGCACAGCCATGTTATGGAGTATTGCCGTTGCCACCGTAACTGCGCAAGATCTGTGAGGCTTCATGCGCAGTCCTCCAGCCGACTTGTGCAGGCACCGAAAGCGCAGCTTCCAGATGCCAATTGCACACTCGACAACGTTGCGCGTGCGAACGTGTGCAACACTGTAGGCTCTTTCAGCCCGAGTCTGTGGGTTGGTCAGCGGTGTGAATAAGTATGTTCTCAGAGGGTATCCACTATCCCCGAGGAACAGGCTCTGACCAAACCCCTCTCTCTCCGCTTGTTCACCCACGGCAGAATTGGCCCAGACAAAACTGTCGTGGGTGCTACCTGGCCACCTTGCCACCAGGTCGGAGATCACAGCCCTATGGTCCACTATAACCTGCATGTTTATGGCCGCGTATCCCTTTCGCGATATGTATGCCTGATCAATCACTGATGGATTGGCGATATGGATGAGTGTGCCATCCACCAGGCCCAAGATTCTGGGGATGCCAGCAATGGCATGACAGTACTGGTGCACCTCCTGGACCTCCTGACGTGTTGTCGGCAGCCTGATGTAATCCCCGGCATGGCGCAGAAGGGCGTTGGTGACAGTGTGGATGCACCTCCACACCGAGGTCTTGCTTAGGCCGTAGCCCTCTCCCACGACCTCGATGAAGCTCCCTGTAGCAAAAAACCTTAGCGCTGCAAGCAGCTGGACTTCAGGGCTTAAAGCAAAATTCCGCCACGTTAGCCTGGCAAGCGCAGGTCTGAGAAGATCCAGCAGCTCCATAATGAGTTGTCTTGCGAGGCGAAATTTTTGTAATATAGCCACATCAGGCAAAATGTCAAAAGGGCTTAAGTTTTGCAGAATAAAAAAATTGACATGGACTAAACAGCTCCATGGCCGGCACCGTCTTTGATTCAATACAAGGACACATTGGATCGCTGCCATAGTTGGTCGCTAACCGGACACCACTATGCTTACCCATTTATAGATCTTAGCCATTTAGAGCTAAATTGTTTGCCAGATTTTAATTATCAAAAGTGATTGCCAATTTAAACCTTTACTCTATCATGCCATTGTGTCCATTCCATAAGTGCTCTATGCAATGCCAATCATTGACATGCTTCTCTTAAGGTTGGCGAAGGAGCCTACACGTTAGAATTTCTGAGTCAAAAGTTGACATATGCCCAAATTACCACGTCACATTGCTGATTCATCTTCATTCATTTATTGGGCATTGAACGCAGGTCACATGGTTGTCAGAGGATTCCCTTTCCGCTGATTTGCCTCATGCATAGCCTTACGCGTCAAGCACACAGATAATGTACATTACAAACTAATGTCTTTACGCAGCCTCTTCAAACAAGCCTTTATATCTGATTGTGCACTTAGATTGACACTGCTTAATTTCCTTGTGGATAAATAAGGTATCTCATAGATAGAGCAAGATTTTATGCGTAGGTTTCCAATGGCAATAGAGAATCAGTTGTTGACTCATTAAGGATGACAGACTGACATACAATCTTGTTGATGATCAAGTATTTTTAATGAAAATGCGCATACAAACACACACAGACACGGTCACTGGTGTGACTGTTGCTCAGCATCTATAAAGACATCATATCAAAATCTATAAACCAAGAACAACTGGCTCACCTTCAAGATTGGTACCGAGATTGAGGGCCTGTTGAATCGCGCCTCTGCTAGGGCATGCTGCTGCTAGGCCAGTTCCAGCTTGGCTCTCTTCAGCTCCAGAGACTGGCGAGCAAGCTCATTTGCTTCTGTCAACTGGCGCTGAATATCCTGCAACACGACCAACTTCTCCTTTTCAATGTTCACCAACTCTTCACTACACCGACATGGTGAGATTGTGGAGCGAAGTCGTGATGTCGTGTAGCGAAGTCCTAGCGAAGACGTGTGTACGGGAGGTGGTGGCGTAGTGCACCCTTCGGCCGGGCGCCAGTGTCCCGGGCCGAGGGATGAAGGGGCTCGGTTGTATGGGGAGCATGGACATTGGGGCCCCTGGGTGGCGATGACCTGAGAACCTGAGGCTGTAGCCGTAAACCTACGCCCTTAAAGTCAATCCCCAGGATACATGTGAGACTGTGGTCTTTCATGACCGCCCCGTGCTTATCCTAATGTGCCTGTTAAGGGTGACGAAAACTGGTCCACGCACCTGTCCCCGCCGCACCCCAGCGCCTATCTACGTGACAGCAGAACACTCCCACCTAAACACTTAACCTGGCTTTGCAAAAATATACCATTTTTCTGACGTCTGCCAGGACCTTGGTGTGTCTGTCCGGACGCAGCCATCCCCTTCTTTTGCTATGGCGTCCATAGCTCCTTTGTGTTGCTGTTGCACAAGTTATTCCGACAAGCTGGAACACAGTGTCACTTGTGCAGTCACCTCGTTCCAGCACCAACTCAAAGTTCCTCTGACGGAGACACCTTGGTGCCTTTTTTTACGTTTGCTTCCCACCATATTCTGTTATAACCTATCAGCACGATCGCGCGCAGCACCGCTCGCCCAGATAGGTTGCTTTTTATTGAAAACATTAACCAATGGCAATCAATACCGCATTAAACAGAAGTAACTGCAGCTGCTTGCCAATCAGTTCTGATTGTAAAGTACCTTACCATTAATATAAAAGTGTATTACATCATTTTTGAAGTCGTTAAACCCATGTCAAGAAGTGGCACAAGTGGCACAACGGGATAAGGAGGGTGGATGATTAGCGAGGGATACCCGGTTCGTCTACCCGTCACAACATATCGTGTGAACATATTACTGACAATTTGATAATTTAATTAATAGTCTATATTTTACGGATAACTTAAACTATGTTAAAATAAATGTTACTGGAATAATTTGAGGAATGTTTCATTTGCATAAAACGTGTTGTCTTTCTTAAAGCCGTAATGCACCTTCGCGTGAAGTGGAAAATCGATTCCTGAGCAATCGATTCCAACTAATTCAGCACCTTCACATGGGACAGCGCCTCTGTAACGTCGAACTTAAGAGGCAGCGTGTTAAGAAGCTTCCTAAGGGACACTTCGGGGAACACACTTAGGAACATAAACAACTTTGGTAAGATATATCTTTCGAGTCTTCTTAGCGCGCTAAGAGTGAGCGTTATCGGGGAACCGGGCCCAGACCAACCTTACGAAAGTGTGACTTACAGAAGATATACTTAGCGTACGAACGTGTCGGGAATCGTGCCATAACGTTAAGAGAGAGGTTAAGGAACAGGTTAAGAACTACTTAGCGATAAGAACGTTTTGGGGAACCGGGCCTTGTTCCCTCGATTTGCTAAATCGTGCACACAATTACTATTTAGTTCCCTTGATTTACTAATTAATTCCCTCATGTACTAAAACGTGACAGATTACTATTTCGTATGCACGATTTCCTAATTCGTTCCCTCGATGTACTAAAAAGTGCAATTGATTACTATTTCGTTCCCTCGATTTACTAATCCATTCCCTCGATGTACTAAAACGTGCACACGATTTCTATTTCGTTCCCTCGATTTACTAATTCATTCCCTTGATGTACTAAAACATGCACAAGATTACTATTTTGTTCCCTCGATTTGCTAAATCGTGCACAAGATTACTATTTCGTTCCCTCGATTTGCTAAAACGTGCACACGATTACTATTGGCCTACCCCCCCTCGTACACCCCCTACCCCAAACGTGCACATGATTACTATTTCGTTCCCTCGATTTACTATTTCGCTCGCTTGTACTAAAACGTGCACACAGATACTATTTCTTTTTTTTTTTTTTTTTTCTTTTTGTTTTTTGTTTGTTTTTTTTTTATTTTTTTTTTGTTCCCTCAATGCTACTAAAAAGGGCAATGGATTACTATTGTTACCTCGATTGACTAATTGGTCCCTCATTGTAATAAAACGTGCCACGAGTACTATCGAGACCCGCCTTCCTCGATTTACTAATTCATTCCCTCGATGTACTAAAACGTGCACACGATTACTATTTCGTTCCCTCAATTACTAATTTTTCCCAGTGTACTAAAACGTGCAATGATTTACCTATTTTCGTTCCCTCGATTTACTACTTTCATGTCCTCGTGTACTACACCGTTGCACCACGATTACTATTTTGTTCCCTCAATCCTTTCCCCCCCCCCCCTTTTCTACCAAACGTGCCATGATACTATTTTCGTTCCCTCGGATTTCCTACATTCGTTCATCGATGTACTAAAACGTGCACAGATTACTATTTCGTTCCCTCGATTTACTAATTCGTTCCCTCGATGTACTAAAACGTGCACACGATTACTATTTCGTTCCCTCGATTTACTAATTCGTTCCCTCGATGTAATAAACGATGCAAACGATTACTATTTCGTTTTTTCCCCTAAAATGTACTAAAACGTTCACATGATTAACTATTCGTTCCCTTCGATTTGCTCACTAGTGACACAGGTATTTACTAATTCATTCTCTCGATTTATAAATCGTGTGCACGACTTAGCAAATCGAGGGAACAAATTAGTAAATCATGCACACAATTTATAAATCGACGGAATGAAATAGTATACAAATAGCCTACTATTTTTTTCCTGCATGCCATGTGCGGGGCTCTGTAGTAAAGTGCTACTGAAAAAAAAAAATTACAAATCATGCTTGGTATAAAGATATAGAAGCTTATTTCATGATGACATTTCACTGCTCTTCCTGGAGAATAATAATTACTAATGTAAATATCATAATTTTTTAACGCAGCAACTGGGTATTATTACTTTTTTCCCCAACTTGATACCAAAGTAGTGGTACCGGACATCTCTACATTATATATTTAAAAAGAAGATAAAATAACACATTTTAAAATGAACTGGCATTTATTTTTGCATGTTTTTGAAACCTGAGCACTCTGATTCTGTTCAGCTCTTTGTGTCTGCTGGAGCATGTGTGCCGAAGACAAAGAATGTCTTCTTTACACCTGTTGTTCATGTGGCATGCGGCTGCTGTACTTGGCCTGTACTCCTTCCCGAACACCCTCCTAACCCGCATGTATCCTCCTTCCTTTTCTCTCCCTTTCTGCTCACTACAGCGGCAGTAATGAAACATCAATCTGACCCAGCAGGAAACCTGAGGAACTTCTGCCCTCGTGAGGAGCCTTGACAGTGGGAGGAAGGTGAATTACCCAAAGACCCTCCCTATAGGTGCACCTTGCTCTCCAGTGTGTCCCTGGGGTCCAGGCTCCATTGGAGAATAGTATTACTGCAGACATCTGCCTGTTAAACGAATGATAAGGAAAGAAAAGGGAATGTATGTAAATATGCAAGACGTGGTCAGCGAGGATTTATGGAAACTGTGCCAAACCACTAGATGTGGGACTACAACCCTCCCAGCATGCCGAATGGCACGCTCTGACCGAGTGACAGGTGGACTTGAAGAGACACATAAGACTTTGTGTAATTTTGTACATTTTACCAATAGTGCTTCTTAAAACTGTGCAAACTGTGCACGGTCACACAAGGCTGGAACTGTGTAGAGACATTTTCTGGTTACGAAGCATAAATCACGGAATGCTGAAATTTTCACTAAGTGCCCGGCTCGGCCCGTCTTCATAGAGGAGATCCGTCTCTTAACTAATACCTTCCTCGTGTAATTACTGTGTAGATGTATATTTTTTGTTGTTGTTTTGAAATTGTAATATTTTAAGGCCATTTGTATATTGAAAAGCGTTTTAATAACATTTGATGCAAGATTATTTTTATCCAATGTGGTTAAATCAAAAATGTTTTGTACTTAGTAAATAATTTGGGCTTCTATGGTGCTGTAGTCCCAAAACACAAGACTAAAAGTCTATTAAAAATACTGTTCGACTTTAACAATATTCAGTGGCGATGTTTAATAACGTTCGAACTGTGAAGAGAAACCCCATAGACTCAAGGAAATGAAAATGAATGTGTTTTATTTAGTAATTAAGTGACAGTTCACGGTTCATATTCCAAAGAAGCAGCAGTGAAAAAGACTTGCAGGTGTTCGAAATCATTTCTTATCACAAAAGACACTGGATTTCTTATGACATAGCTGTATTTATTTTTATGTTTTGAGACACTGGACAAAAATTGAAGCTGTAAAAATAAAAGCTCTCTCTCTTTGTATTTTTATATCTTGTCTTTTCTCATAATAGGAATACTAACACATATTTAAAAAAAAAAAAAAAAAAAGTTTGGCTATGAAGTTTTAGCTTTTTTCTTATTTTTTTTAGTAAACATTATGTTTTACTACTGGAATACTCTACTGCTTTATATCTTGAGGCTATGGCGTTAGCATATAGCCATATTTCACAAATAACCCAATTGTGATTAAAGCAGTCAGTTTGAGCCCTGTGTTGTTGATAGTCAATGTATTATTGCTTAGTATCTAATAACACGCCATTATATCACATCTAAATGTGTCTTGATACCACAAACCTCTATCACATACTCTTTATGTTAGCATAGCTATAGCTGATGTGCAGAAGGCATCACAGCTTTTTAAACTAAAGAATTCTAAAGAAAATCCCAACAAACTAAATGTTTTCTGTTGCACAAGGGATTTTGGGTATTATCAGCCAAAAAAAAGCATGCACAGATACACACTTCAAAAATCCACCAGAAATAATAAAGCATCCGGGTATCTTTAGCACATTATTTTCAACTTACTAACTCTAATTGTGTGTACTATTTAGAAAGGATCATATGTAAACTTCATCAGTGTGACTTCGCACAGGCTTTCTGCCCTTTACCCTAAATTCCAGTGTGAAGCATTTACTGTCGCAGGTGGCACAGAGCAAGAATTCATCTTCAGCTGAGCTTGATTATCCTGAGTGCTCTTAACGGCCTTGCTTCAAAGGGCACATGAAATATTAACAACTGAGCTGAACTCACGCCCAGAATGAGAAACTAAGGGATGGGGGTGTAGTGGTAAAATATATTAATCGGACACACTTTAAACTATAAAAAAATACTCCAAAGACAACAACAATAAAAAGAGCTGACTTTTACTGTTTAATTTTGCAATACATTACAAGTCCTTTTATTTAAAGAAAGAAAGAAAGATTATTAATGATCATGAGTTTCATTCATGAATGGAATAAATCAGTGTTTTGTATAAAGTTATTAAGTGAATGACTCACTCATAAAGACAGTCATTTGTTGCCACCCAATGATAAAATGTAACCTGCAGAAATAGGGAAGGGGGCACAACACAAAGTTTCATTCCAGTTAAATAGAAAATTACATTGTTTTCCCTTTTATTATCCCCCTTTTTCACATCTCTCATCCTGTCAATGTATCCCTCTTCCAAAAATATTTCTTAAGTTCAAAAATATTTCAAATGAGGTATGTATATGGCCTTTTCATACTCCTGTTAAATACTGCTGGATTAACCAGGGGCAGATTTAGTGAATTGGGGGCCCCAGGCAAAATATAGGAATGGGGCCCTATACATTTTCACACATTTTCCTAGATCAACCTTGAGGTTCCTTTTTTGTTGCGATGCTTGCTGCTGCACAATGGTGCCCCATAGTTGTGTCCAATGTTTCTACATTTTCATGTACATGTTATAATGGATTTCTTTCATGTTGTGTTACAAAAGTTCAGAACTATTTGAAACTGAAAGTAATATTTAGCTTGTTCACATTGACTCTAATAAGGAAAATCAATCAGTCAATATATTTCAGAAGCATTTGTCTGCTCTCATGTGAGGTACAGTAAAGAGCCTTCCCAAATTGAGTGAGCAGAAACAGAACTTCCAATTGGAATGCAAACGCAGATTGATACAAACCGCTCAATCAAAATTGTGAACCAGAAATAGCTTTTGTACACTAGCAAATTGCAAGTTTTAAAAGAAGCATTACCATTACGCTGAAGCCTTATCCACATCACTGTCAAAAACACCTTCAAAAGCAGACGCCGATGGATTTTCAAGAAGGGACTAGGCTTTCACAATCCACTGGTATGTAATGCTCATTTTTTAACCATCCAATCACAATCAGATCCCATCCTACTTTTTTCTTCTTCTTCTTCTTCTTCTTGAACAATGAATTTCACTTAGTACTATGTAATATTAGAGTAATAAGCTGGGTTTAAGTATGAAATGGGCTGCGAATCCTGAGTAATATGCATGAAAGAGCATTCTTCTGTTGTCAGGTCTGACAAGGTTTGGGAAGAAATCTAATTGGGTGGATAGAGTTACAGCTTACTTTGAGTTGTCAGTCAGCTTGGTGCTGATAAACTTTGCCCCTTCCTGAAGTCTCACATACACAGTGCCATCAGAGACAGGGTGGATGGGAAAATGAGGGCAAAATAGGTGGGAAATGGCCTTTGGGGAGTAGCCTCTCCCCTCACTGGGGTATTTATTCACTATTTTCAGAGCAGAAAGGGTTAAATCTATCTACAAAATGTTTGTTGTCATATAAAACTGTGAGAGTGCATTAACCCCTCCCAGGTCCATTTGTTATAGTTTCATTATCTCTGCTGATCTAAGAAAATGCAATGATAGCATAGCAGTTTTATTACCCTCACCATCTATATAGTAAATGACAAGAAGTTGTCACTGTTCAATCTATTTTAGTAAGTCAAAAGTCCAGTTAAATGTATTTTTCTTCCTCTTAATCTGACACATTGAGACTGTAAAGAAAATATGTTAAAGACAAAAAATAATAATCTTTTCAGTACATGTTACATGTCTTTTTATTAATTGCGATTTCACTTTTTTTAACGTTAGTTAGTGTGTAATGTTGCTGTTTGAGCATTTACAATATCTGCAAAGTTACGAAGCTGAAAGTTCAATGCAAACGGAGATATCATCTTTTAAAATTCTGGCAGTTTAATGCCTACAAAAATGGCTGGTAGGGACTACAACAAGTTACTTCCCGGGTTCGTGATGTCACAAACTCAGATAAACCCCGCCCTCGGGAAAAGGCAGCGAGGCCATGCTGCGCTGCTTTAGAGAAGAGGAAGAGAAAACTAGAGGTGCGTTTAAAAATCGATTCATATATGAATCGCGATTCTGTCTTCTAAGGATTCTAATGGCTTCACAAGTTTCAAAATCAATGTTCTAAAGCAGAGGTTCTTAAAACTGTTCCTCGCATCCCCTGCTCTGCACACGCTCTGCATCTCTCTCTCTCTCTCTCTCGTTCAGCTCAGCTCCAGCAATGAACTGTTACAATTATATGCTTATTTTCACGTAGTTATGAGAAGCGTTAAACATGGAGTTTTACGTGCAGTTGCCGTACTGTCTGTATTAAAGCTTTAATCAGGATAAAACCGTATATTAAAAGCTAACATAAGCAGTAGCATTTACAAATAACAGCGTATCTAAAAGTATGAGAAAACAACAAACAAAAAACATACCATTAAAAGCCATGCTTGCACAGATTCTGCATGCATGATCCTCTTCAATAATATCATCTGCTTCTCAATCGGGCTCAAACTGATATCTATTTTAACGATGCCGTTGTTTACAATACAAACGGAGCACATGCCGCAATGTTGAGGGGCGTGACGATTAGATGCGCACTAGAGGCGGATTAGCCAATCACAACACACTGGACTAACTAACCAATCAGAGCCCATCACCTATTTATGAGGGAGGGGCTTCATAAAGCAGGAAATGATCAGCACGTTTCTCAGAGAAGGGAAAGAGCGGTGTGGAATAAAGGTACACATGTTAGACTGCACTCCTTAAACACAATCAAGCCTAGAAAAAAACCCACTGAACCACCCCTTTAAGATAAGATTAACGAACGTTCAGTGAGTCTTCATGAATGAATCCGTTTTGAACACAAATTGGTAAGGAAGAGTCAATGCTCACTCTAAAGCTTGTCTCCAACTAATAGATGTTACAATGTAACATGCAGAAAAGTTCCTAAAAATATCCCCACCTATGCATAGGGGGGGGGGACTGACAGAGAAGAAGTCTATGCCTTTTTCACCCTGAAGAGTGTTTGGGGTAAGGGGGGCACACAAGTGTCATCCAGATTAAATAGAAAAGATCTATCATCCCAGTACTCTGTTTATCTCCTTGCCCAAAATCTGAAATATTTGCTGAAGTTCAAAAGTATGTCTGCTGTAATGTAAATGTATGTATATTTAACTTTTTTAAAGTCAAAAGTCCAGCTAAATAAATTCAAATGTTCAAACTTGTCTTAAATATATGATTTATATGTCTCTCTAACAGTGTTGGGCTAGTTACTCAAAGAATGTAATATATTACTCATTACTAGTTACTCATTTCAAACGTTACTACTATTACTTTCTGGCAACAGTAATTAGTTACATTACTAGTTACATTACTTTTTCTTCACTCCCCAAAGAAGTTGTAACTGTGTATCTTCCACAAAATTCTAGTGATTGATAGTACATTCAAGAAGAAGTGTTGTATTAATCTCATTAATTGTCATGTGTAGCTTGAAGCTAATTGTAATTTCTCCGTTGCCCATATACGATTATATTTCATTATGTATTTGATCAAATCACATAAGCTTGTAAGAAACTGTTTAATTTTCCAAAAAGATTTTTAATTATAGTAATATAATGTACCAGATTCTGATCAGAGGGATGTGGGTGGGATGTAATGCCAGAGTAAAGTAAAGCCACAACTTGCACAATAATGCTCAGATCATCTTTTTTCCCGACAAAATCAATATAATGCAATATATTACATCTGCTGAATGTAAGCTTTTCCATACGCCAAGTTCGCCTGCTGCACTGGGGACATCACATGCACGTGCAAGTCGTGAAAATTATGAAAATAAATCTAGGAATTATTTGATTGTTGGATTTTAAATCAGCGGGGTTGAGGCATCAAAAGTAACTAAGTAACTAAGCTGTTTTATGGATGGTAACTGCTATATTATTACTGAAATCTTTTTCTTTTCTTTTTTTTACCTTTATTTAACCAGGAAAAAACTCATTGAGATTAAAAATCTCTTTTTCAAGAGTGTCCTGGCCAAGATAGGCAGCAGTACAACCATACATACATAAAACCCAATTCAGAAAAAGTTGGGACACTGTACAAAATGTGAGTAATAAAGGAATGGAATAATTTACAAATCTTATAAACTTATATTTTATTCACAATAGGATATAGATAACATATCAAATGTTGAAAGTGAGACATTTTGAAATGTCATGCCAAATATTGGCTCATTTTGGATTTCATGAGAGCTACACATTCCAAAAGTTGGGACAGGTAGCAATAAGAGGCCGGAAAAGTTAAATGTACATATAAGGAACAGCTGGAGGACCAATTTGCAACTTATTAGGACAATTGGCAACATGATTGGGTATAAAAAAAGCCTCTCAGATTGGCAGTGTCTCTCAAAAGTCAAGATGGGCAGAGGATCACCAATTCCCACAATGCTGCGGCGAAAAATAGTGGAGCAATATCAGAAAGGAGTTTCTCAGAGAAAAATTGCAAGAGTTTGAAGTTATCATCATCTACAATACATAATATCATCCAAAGATTCATAGAATCTGGAACAATCTCTGTGCGTAAGGGTCAAGGCCGGAAAACCATACTGGATGCCCGTGATCTTCGGGCCCTTAGACGGCACTGCATCACATACAGGAATGCTACTGTAATGGAAATCACAACATGGGCTAAGGAATACTTCCAGAAAACATTGTCGATTAACACAATCCACCGTGCCATTCGCCGATGCCGGCTAAAACTCTATAGGTCAAAAAAAAAACGCCATATCTAAACATGATCCAGAAGCACAAGCGTTTTCTCTGGACCAAGGCTCATTTAAAATGGACCGTGGCAAAGTGGAAAACCGTTCTGTGGTCAGACGAATCAAAATTAAGTTATTTTTGGAAAACTGGGACTCCATGTCATCCGGACTAAAGAGGACAAGGACAACCCAAGTTGTTATCAGCGCTCAGTTTAGAAGCCTGCATCTCTGATGGTATGGGGTTGCATGAATGTGTGTGTGTGGCATGGGCAGCTTACACATCTGGAAAGGCAATATCAATGCCGAAAGGTATATCCAAGTTCTAGAACAAAATATGCTCCCATCCAGACGTAGTCTCTTTCAGTGAAGACCTTGCATTTTCCAACATGACAAAGCCAGACCACATACTCCATCAATTAAAACATCATGGCTGCGTAGAAGAAGGAACCGGGTACTGAAATGGCCAGCCTGCAGTCCAGATCTTTCACCCATAAAAAAACATTTGGCGCATCATAAAGAGGAAGATGCGACAAAAAAGACCCAAGACAGTTGAGCAACTAGAAGCCTGAATTAGACAAGAATGGGACAACATTCCAATTCCTAAACTTGAGCAACTTGTCTCATCAGTCCCCAGACGTTTGCAGACTGTTATAAAAAGAAGAGGGATGCCACACAGTGGTAAACATGGACTTGTCCCAACTTTTTTGAGATGTGTAGATGCCATGAAATTTAAAATCAACTTAAATGTTTCCTTAAAATGATAAATTTTCTCAGTTTAAACACTTGATATTTCATCTATGTTGTATTCTGAATAAAAAATTTAAATTTGAAACTTCCACATCATTGCAATCTGTTTTTATTCACAATTTGTACAGTGTCCCAACTTTTTTGGAATCGGGTTTGTACATACATATAGGTACAAAATATAGTAACATAAAACAACTGAAATAGCGAATCCTTTAAAATAAACCACAATCAATAACACATCAGGCAGAACATCTACAGCCAGATGTGACTGCCTCCAAGTCAGTTAACATCCTCTTAAAAGCTACCAATGAGACCAGCGTATTAATTTTCATAGATTTCTGTAATTTGTTCCATGAAGAGGGAGCAGCATACCTAAAAGCCTTTTTTCCCAGCTCAGTTCTAACCTTTGGAACAGACAGAAGGAAAAGATCCTGTGAACGAAGATTGTAAGTCCCAGTATTATTTACACTGATGTAGGTCAGAAGGTAGGATGGAAGTAGACCTAAAATAGCTTTGTATATACAGATATACCAATGTTGAAGTCTCCGCATTGATAGAGAAGGCCATCCAACACGATCATACAGTTCACAATGGTGAGTGAGGACTTTAAAACCAGTGATGAACCTCAGAGCTCCATGGTATACAGTGTCCAGTGCATGTAAACTTTGAGACGAAGCATGCATGTATAAAACATCACCATAGTCAAGTATAGACATAAAAGTGGCAGCAACCAGCCTCTTTCTAGATTCGAACGAAAGGCAGGATTTGATTCTAAAATAAAACCCTAATTTAAGTTTTAATCTTTTTGCTAGCTGCTGAATATGAAAGGTAAAAGAAAGAGATTCATCTATTAAAATACCAAGATATCTGTATTTAGAGACACATTCAATCTTCGTTACCTGGGAAGTGAGGATTGAAGGCAGATTTGACTTGGATTTCAAATTTGAAAAAAGCATGACTTTTGTTTTTTCAGCGTTTAAAACAAGTTTCAAATCATAAAGATTCTGTTGGAGCGTGTTAAACTCAAGTTGTAATTGGGAAAGAGCCTGGTCTGCGGTGGGTGCTGAGCAATACAGTACAGTGTCATCTGCATAAAAATGAAATTTTCCTTTAGACACGTTACTATCAATATTATTTATATAGAGAATAAAAAGTTACACTAGTAGTAATTAGTTACACTACTAGCTACTGCAAAAAGTTGTATTATTACAGTAACTAAGTTACTAGTTACTGCCCAACAGCTGTTAAAATAAAGAGAAATGTAGTATTTACATGTAATATTTATTTAATATTTTTCTTTTCTTTTTGCAAGTCAAAAAAAAAAAAAAATTTTTAACAGAAAGTAAGTTGTCTTGTGTAAAGCGTAAATTTTGTAAATATTTTTTTGTGAAAAAAAAAAATGGGATAGACAGAGGATTAGCCGTGAATTATTGAATAAAGCATGTTTTTCTACAGAGGCTCCGATGTAAGCTGTGCATTACTAATTGCATTTTTCTGTTGCTTTATTTCAGTTGATAGCAGACACTGTAATATTATTATGCATATTAGTTTTACCTTTGTTTTATCTAAAAAAGGAGGACAACCACTTATCTCATTCTCCCCTACAATGTAAATGTATTTGAACAACACTTGGAGAACTCAGGGTGACTTGTGCTCCGGCAGCTGTTATTTCCTGAATAGTACTCACAAAAGAATAGTTTTTAAGACACAGTCAATCTAAACAACTTATGAGTTAAGGGAGACAGTAAAAAATAGGAGTGACTTAAGCTGAAATACTTAATAATCATATGATGAACATGCCACTTGATTTGTTATGCTGTTTCACCTCCTTTTAGCGCCATCTACTGGCACATCAGTTACCTAGCTGATATTTTTGATTATCGTCTCAGGGTCAGTCAAAAGGCTTATTATGTTTCAATTCTATAGAATTCCTGTTGATTTCTAGGTCTTTTAAGTTGCTGATGTGTCTAATTTCTTGCCAAGATCCAGAGTCCAAAGACTTAATCATGCGGTGTCTTTGAGACATGTAAACATGGTCTCAACAACTGAAGTCTTGGTCTGAATCTGGGTCTTTTGGGCTCTGGTAAGACAAGGGTTGCCACCCGTCCCTTAAAATACGGAATCATCCCGTATTTTAATGATGCGTCCCGTATCAAATCAATACGGTACGCGATTTGTCCCGTATTTTACAAAGGCCAACAAAGCTGAATCAACAAATAAGTATTTTAGGCACCATCGAGCGGCAAAGCAACTCATTCAGGTGTGTTTGACATTAATAATAAAGTCCTTGAATGTGTTCTTGTTGTTGGGTTGGTAACTTTGGTTACACTTTACTTGAAGGGGTGTGCATAAGACTGACATGACACCTTCATAATCATGACATGACACCTACATAATCTTGACATGATACATGTCATGAATATGAAGTTTTTTTATGCATGTTTATGACAACAGTCATTAAGTGTCATTCACTCAGTTATGTAATTTTTAATGCAAAGATGACATTGTTTGAGATGTCTTTGTTATGGGCTATGGTTAGGGGTAAGGGTAGTGGTAGGGTTAGGTCAAATAATGTCATATTTGCATAAAAAATGACATAATTGTAGGTTGGCCTGGTTGCTGAGCGAATTACACTTAATGACAGTTGTCATAAACATGCATATAACCTCCTTCGTATTCATGACATGTGTCATGTCATGATAATGAAGGTGTCATGTCAGTCTTATGCAAACCCCTTCAAGTAAAGTGTAACCGAAAACTTTTTATTGTTTACACATTTGCATTACCTTTGCTTTGCATACAGTGTAATCTTATCAGTAAAATATGTGAATGTTTAAAAAATGATTATTTACTAAGTGTAGCAGTCAAAGGTCACAAGCCTGACCCAGGATAAGAGTTTGAGAGTTCTGCTCATGCTCACAGAGAGTCATGCTTGAAACATGTAAGTATGAGTTTGATATAGACTTTTTTTTTTTTCTTTTTGCTGTTTATACTATAGTGGTATTTGAATTGAGAAAAGATATACTACAGGCTATTACTGCACGAATAATAATTAAATACAAATAATTCCAGAAGACTAAATAAAAGGACAGAACGAGATTAAATACTTTTCCGTCTGATTTTAATTTAGTGTGCTTACAGAATTAACACTGGTGTTTTGGCCTAACTCCAATTATTTTTTTAGATAACAGAATATGAAATTGATCTTTAGTTTGGTTTAGCATGTATCATTTTATGTTTGTAAGATGGTTAAAACTATTATCTAATCACTTCCACAAAAGGATCTGTTTTATTAGACATAATAATAGTAAATGCACAGTTTTATGAGATCATATAATTAATGAGAATACATGAATATACAGAAGACAACTGTGATATAATAATACAATAGAAACAGATTGTTGTTGTTGTGTTGTTGTTTGTGTTTGCAATCAGCCAGATGCATGATGCCACAAGTAAAAGTGAAAAAAATGAGAGGGTTACATAACTATTTAACCCCCTCCCCCCCCCCCCCCCCCCCCCCCGCCCCCCCCCCCCCCCCCCCCCCCCACCCACCCACCCCACCACCCCCCCCCCCCCCCCCACCCCCCCCCCCCCCCGACCCCCCTCCCACACCACTGAGTCTCCATCTCAACGTAAATACTTTTAAAGTTACATGTATTATTGGTAAAACTATATATAATAGATATAAAATAATAATAATAAGCAAAAGCGAGTAGAATAAAAATCAAAATAACAAACAAACAAATATGGCATGAGTTATCGTACAACCCCCTCCAAACAAAAACAAAAACAAAAAAAAACAAAACAAGGTGTGTTTTGATTCCAAAATGTTTAGTAGACAGTGCTGCGGCCCCTTTAAGAGATCAACGGACGCGTCTAGGAGATCTGCCTGTCTGCTGTGTGTGTGTGTGAGTTCAGTGGCATCAACAAGACACACGCAGATCCGTGTTCTCTGGGGGGGACTGACATTAACTCACACATAATCAAGACCCTTGAGACATCGCACAGCTCTTTTAGACAGCAGAGGGGAAGAGCGTCGCTGCTGCTCAGGGACCTGGTGTATATTTACAGCAGTTTTCCAGCAGGTGTTACTGAAGGATCTATCATAGACTATCAGCAGGGTTCATGAAACTTTGCTACGATTTGCGAGCTGGGTAAGCGGATCTTTTGACATGTGTCCTTTAATAATATTCAAGAGGGCAACAGGCGATTTGCAGTATGCGTCTACAGGACTGTGATCATTCATAGATGAAATCATTTCTATTCTGAGAAACGAGCTTTAAAATGAAACTGTTCGTATCTGTGTCAGTGTCGCATTAAGACCCGCAGATTTAAATAGCTAAGTATGTACACGGCATAATCGAATGTGTCATCGCTTTGTTTAATGTCACATTTAAATGGAACGTGACCGTTAGTCTGTCATTCAGACACGTTGATCTTTGGAACAAACTGTATCATTCTGTAGAACATATTGAACACATATATCCACACAACAACGGCCTAGAGTGGTTATGTGAGTTACTGATGTTGCGATGATGAACACGGATCGTCGCGTGATTCTGAAAGGAAGTTATTCTTTGGTTATTTATCTATTGATCCATTGACTGATTCATTGACTCGTTCACTGATGCATTGGTCTGAACTGATCCATCTATTCATTGTTCCGTCAAGACATGATAGATTGAATCACTCATTAGTGGATTTGATTGATTTCCTGTATTGTAGACCCATTGCTCTGTTGATTCATTGATCTACTGAGTCAATGATTAATTTAGCATTGTAAAATCAACTGATTTATTGAAATCAGTTGAATAATTGGTCCATCGATTCATTGACATATTGTTTCGTTGATCTGTTGGGTCATTAATTAATCTTTTGATTATTGGATCTATGGATTCAATGATTAATTTACCTATTGAGTCACTGAGTGATTTATTGTGAAATAAATTGAATCATTGAAATCAATTCAATCATTGATCCATTGATTCAATGATTTGTTAAATCATTGATTAAAGGGGTCATAAGACGTTGCTAAAAAGAACATTATGTTGTGTATTTGGTGTAATGCAATGTGTTTATGCGGTTTAAGGTTCAAAAAACACATTATTTTCCACATACTGTACATTATTGTTTCTCCACTATGCCCTGCCTTTCTGAAAAGCGTCGATTTTTACAAAGCTCATCGGTCTGAAAAGCGAGGTGCGCTCTGATTGGACAGCTATCCAGTGCATTATGATTGGCCGAATACTTCAAGCGTGTGACGGAAATGTTACGCCCCTTATCATACTGTAATGATGCTCTGTCAGGCCGGAGCAACGATTCAAAAACATGAAAACCCATTATCAACGAGGCATTCGTTGCATCCAGTGGAAACATAATTACAGATTATAAGGACTTATACTGTCTTTTACGCTTTGCGTTGCATCGCGCCGCGTAAACATAAAACCATGTCTGCATTTGTGATCGGAGACAAAACAAGCTACTCTACACTGCTCAAAATTCATGTTTGAATCATCAGTGGCAAATTCCTTAAATATAAAAACATACTTACAGTCTGTGAGTCAGCACAGCCAGCATTGTAGTCTACTCTACAGGATCAAGAAACAGTCCTCCATAAAATATGCTGCACACATTTGAATATTTGGTTTGAACTGTTCTGGAGCAGTGTTGTAGATACAACTTAACCACGGATTTCTAGTCATGTCCTCTTTTGGAACACTCAAACAAAGTAGTTTCGATTCACAACGAAACACAGCATCACACAAGGCGGCCTTGAGTGAGCGGAGGGGGGGGGGCTAGAGTGAGGAACTGCTGGAGGGCTAGAGTGAGCAGAGGCGGCTGGCTTGAGAACGGTGCGGCCGGCGGATGCGACGAAGGAGCGTCCGGAGGGCTTGAGGCAACCACATGTGACGACCCCAGGCAGGGACTCTGCTTCGTCCATGGTGAAAGCTGATCCAGCGATTCACAGCGCAACGTTGTTGTATTTCCTCAGCGACCAGCACAGATCAGCTCCAGGCATGACGAAGCGATGTCGTCCTCTTTTGGAAGGCCAAACAAAAAAGTTTCGCTTTCACAACAAAACACACAACGCCTTCACGACATGGTGGCGGCAACAACAATATTACAGCGAGAATAAAAGTTACACCTTTTTTTCTTTGTGTGAACATTTGGGCGGCGTTGTGCAAATATTCCCACATCGTGACGTAGATGTGGGGGCATGCTAGAATGAGCCGTTTTAGGTAGGCGTAGTTGACTCTTAACTTTTATAAAGAATATCTCTTGGATTTGAGACCTTAGTCTTTGTAACTTTACAGATCTTCTTTATGCACCAAGAGCTTGTAACACTCCAAAGAGAAAGGAAAAATTGAAATGGCATCATATGACCCCTTTAAATGATCTTTTGATTAACTGATCCATGGACTAAAGTGAAAATATTTACCTGCTGAGTCACTGATTCATTTACTCATTCTGAAATAAACTGACTAAGGAAATCAATCAAATCATTGATATAATGATTAATTGATCTGATAAGTGATTGATTAATTAATCCTTTGATTAATTGATCCACAGATTCATTGACTTACTGAGTCTCTGGTTCATTTACCCCTGTGAAATCAATTAAAATATAAAAATAATGGAATCATTGATCCATCAATTCATCGATCTGTTGTTTAATATATGAATTAATATTTTGATAAATGAATCCATAGATTTAATAATTCACTGCCCTATTGAGTCACTAATTAAACCATTGTGAAATCAACTAAATCACTGGAATCAACTGAATCATTGATCCATTGTTTCATTGATCATTTGTGTCATTGATGATTTAATCTTGTGATTAATTAATCCATGGCTTTATTAATTCATTAACCTTTCAGTCACCGATTCATTTATCCATTAGGAAATCAACTAAATAATTGAAATCAGTTGAATCACTGACCCATCGATTCATTGATCGGATGTTTTATTGATTTATTGAGCCAATGATATATACATTTTTTTAAATTAATTGAGCCATGATTCATTTATTCATTTGATCACTGATTGATTCAGTCATTTTCGGATTCGCTGGTTTCAGATTAAACTGTTTTTTCAAGCAAACCATTTCTTTGATTAGTATGAAGCCAGTATTCCTGCACTGAGAGAGGTTATGTAGGCATCACCTGTAGATTTGAACTCAGAGTATGACTCATGCACAAATAAAGAAGTACATTTTGTGCTTTTGTTTGTTATGTAGCATAGATTTGATCTTGAATGAATTTAATTTAATTTCTCTCTCACTGATATGAATGTCCTTGTCATTGTTTGCAGTTGTAAGTCATGCCGTTCCTCCAGTGCTCTCTCTGGTGTTCAGTTAGAAGTGAATCAGAGGGCCTTGGTGGTGGATAACTGTGTGGAGATGTGGGCAGTATAGATATCAGTGGGTTATGTGGGTGGACACATTTAGTTCCGCCTTGTGCACTTGACTAGAGACTTTTGCAGCTTTCACAGCATGCAGAATCACAATAATATCCAAATATAATTTCATAATAAGCACTGAGAGCTCTCAAGGCAAACCCTGTTTTATAATGTAATTTTAGTGAGAGATGGCTACAATTAAAGCTCATGACCCTGTTGTTTGTTGTCTGCATCTACAATCTATGCCATTATTTTCTGTACATAATACCTTTTTGATCTTACCTGTGTATTTTGGCATTTTAACTTACTAAACTATATGCGGTAGTGCAAAGAATAAATAAATAAATTAAATAGTGACCCTCATGTTCATGTTTCAAACCTTTTTTCATGCTTCCATGGAAAATATTAATTCATTTCTATTTACATTTAGTCAAGTCACGTTTATTTCTATAGCACTTTATATACACAGACTGTGTCAATGCAGCTTTACAGAGATAAATAGGAAAATGACAGAATTAATTATGGAAACTCAGCTACAGAGACAGTTCAAAAAGAAAATAGTGTCATTATTTAGTTCAAATCAGTTCCGTTCAATAACAATGTAAAGTTCAACAATTTGAGACAAGTTCAACTCAGCTATAATAAGCAATTCTACAAATGCTGCAATGTTGTTATTCAGTTCAAATTTGTTCACTGCTGATATTAAACTTCAGTTTAAAATCCGTGTCAATGTTGCAAGATAGGATTCAGCTGCAAAATAGCTCTACAGACGATTGTGCCATTCACAGATTATTCATTTAGCAGTTGTGTTAGCAAAGTGACTTACAAATGAAAATAACAAGCAATTCATGTGGAAACGTTGGGCCTGTAAACATTTGATTGCACATGAACTTTTTTGTAAAATCTTAAGCATGACACAAAAACTTTTATACTATACAAATAGTGCAATAGTTGAAACTATTGCATTATGCCAGTTATTGAAGCACTTTCAAAATAGTGACATGCACAAAATCTGTGGGAAATCCACAAATGGCACTCCAGGGATCTCCTCTATACTTTGGTCAGTGAGTCTTGCTCGGGGCAGGAAAAGCACCTGAAATCCATTTACAACCTGTTGCAATTTGAGATGTTCTTTTGGCTTTGGCCTTCAAAACAGACGAGCAAATGAATTCCCTTCCGCTTTAAAAGGTCAGCCCTAGAGACTACTGAGAATATTCATTCACATGGTTTTGTGAAAATCCTGAGGATATGAGCATGTGTCAGAGAGGTGACTTCTGGGTAAACCGTGATATAATAACATATTTTAGAGAGAGGGGTGGAGGTTCACATTTAATCAAGAGTCATGTTATTTAATAAAACCAAAATTTAGTGGCTTTCTATCATCCATTCGTGTGCATATATTCATTGTAAAAGCTCCAGATTGTTAATTATGTAAATCAGCTTATTAGTATTAAGTAAATAAAACATTGCTGATGAATAAATACATGGTTATTGTTATGTTTATGTAAGGTTTTTAAGTCTGTTAGTTTTATCTTTCCTTTTTTATTATTTTCATTGGCTTTAAATTGCATCTGTAAATGTTTGTATGACATTATAATGTTTACTTTTTCTTAAAATCATACATTGGAGTTTTTTTTATATTTTATATACATTTAGTTTTATAAATTTATTAACTGATTAATATTATAATCAACATCTTAAGACCATAGCAAGCTTATTTTTCATAGTAATTCAGCTAAATCTAAAAGCAAGCACTATAATTCAAGGTATCAAAGACTTACTTCGATATGATTATATGATTTAATGAAAACAACATTGCTGAGACACTTATACAATATTTACTAACACGAGCATCAGCCAATGCCAGTAATCTCAAATTAAATTGACATGATGATATATCAGTCTGTCAGTACTATTGGCTTACTGTAATAAAGCCACTTTGCATCTTCATTATGTGTAAGTGAGATTTCTCCAGCAGGTTTACAGTGTAACACCAGTGTTCTCTTTAACTATTTGTTCTCATTTTTAAAGTTTTCTGTGAAGTGTTTACTTGATTTTGATTTTCCTTAATATTTTTTTGTACTCTGTTGACCCTGCAGGGCTGCCATACATAATGTTAAGGTAAAGCCTAAAGCAGTTGTGTTGAACATGCTAAAGCGACTGGACAAAATAAGATTCCGTGGTCCAAAGCGAGATGACTTCCTGGATCTACCCGAGTCCCCCACGGGATCGGACACTGAATGTAGTGATGACATACTGCTGAGACCTCGACCTTCAATACGAGACAGTGACGAGCAGAGAGACCCTGTAAGTAATTACAAACACTCATGTAATTTTACAACTTTGTTTGTTTCTGTTGAATACGGTAAGTTTAAAGGACTCCTTTAAGAACTTTTAATTATGTAATAAATGTGTTAAAGTAGCTGCCTTCATAGATAACATTTTAAGGCATCATAGGTTTGTGTTCAACAATATAACAACATTATGCTGCCTTGGATGTTGACTTGGATTTTGTTTGGTGTATATTATATTTTATTATATTATATTATATTATATTTTAGGCCAGGGGTCTCCAAACTCGGTGGGGGCCTCCAAAGGGCCGGTGTTCTGCAGAGTTTAGTTTCAACTTGCCTCAACACACCTGCCTGGAAGTTTCTCACAGCAATTTCGTAAGTAAGACCTTAATTAGATTGTTCAATAGTGTGGTTATTAGGGTTGGAGCTAAACTTTAGCAGGACACCGGCCCTGCCAGGACCCCGTTTGGCAGACCCCTGTTTTTAGGGCTCCCTTTCTAAACTAACTGCCGGGCCAAAAGCGGCGGGCTACGCGTGCGCAGGCTAGTTGCATTTCACTGTCCACTTTCAGGGCTTGATTGTGCCTGCGTGTCGTCGGGTCTATTCCTTGGGCCAACATCCAGGCTTTTTTGGCCCAGCTGAAGCCGAGCTCGGCTTGTGAGGGGGTTAGTTAACAAAGACTGAGTCGTGGGAGAGCATCAGCGGACTATTCGATATAGGTGCACCACTACCCTCATCCATTAAAGTGAACTAGTCCAAAAGACTTGATTACGCTACTCAACAACTCCCTGTTTGATGACATCAGATGACGTGTCTGGAAATACATGTTTGAGACTCAATTTGTATTATGATCACCACTCCACGTGGCTAGAAATATTTATAAAGTGCGATCAAAAGATAGGCACGACACCCCTTTAACCTAGTAAATGGCCGATATAGGCCGAATAGTACACTTTTAATACTAAAGATTCAGCATGCTGAAAAAGTCAATAAAGTACATAATAGGGCTCTCACCTCACACTGTTTTATTGTTACATATTTTACTCTGTCAATAATTCTTAAAAGTTAAAAATATAAACAAATTCTACTTTCTAATGTTTTAATATTACAGTGTTAAATAGGTTACAACTTTGACTTTTCATCTTCGGCCCCAGGATAGGCGCAATGAGCAAAATAATGCCGCACAAAAAATTGTCAAAGCAAGGAAATAACGTCTCAGGTTACGTATGTAACCATGGTTCCCTGAGTAGGGAACGAGACACTGCGTCCTCTAGGGGTCACTATGGGGAATGCCCCGTCGTGACCCGTGTCTGAAGCATACATTGAAAAAACAACAAAAACACGTTGGCCAGCGACAGCCCTTGGCGTCACTACCGGTGCGACTTTTAGTATAAATAGGCGCCGGGAGAACAAGTCATTCACGTCTTCGTCTGAAGCTTGCGTCCGCAGAATGGCAAGAAACCTAGAAGACGCAGTGTCCCCTCGCGTTGCACCAATACTCAGGACCATGGATTACTAGTACCTGCAGACGTTCCCCTTTCATGGGAAACTTCGAACTGGCATCGCTCTAGGGGACGCTATTGGGTAAAGGTATCCCCACAAGCATGCAAAACCATGGCGAGCACTAAGTACCAACTCTACCATATTGCCATGGGAGTTGCCCCTGGGACATTAGATGCTGTCAGTGACATTATTCCCTACGGCCAAAGGCCTAGGCTACATACCCCAAAAAACTTACCTGTTAGGGCCAGACTCCTGGGCCCGGGGTAGAGATCAAAGCTTTGAATCAGAAATAGATTCCTTTAAGGGTATATGACCAAGAGCCTAGAATCATACTAGTCTTGGCCTGTCACACAGGGGCTACCACATGCTCTGCATATGCTGAAGGAACTGTCTCAACAGACCCCTAGTAGCAACACCCTGTTAAAGTAGGTATCCAGAGGATACATAGGTGGAGTGGTGCCCAAGGTGGAACCGGGGTTTTAAACCACTCAGAAAGAGCACAAGGCTGCTGCGCGTAGCTCTTACCATACAGGATTTTAGAAAAGAACGCAGAGTACTAGCGTGCGAACTTACCACAGTGTGGATTTTAGAAAGTGTACAAAGACTTCACATACACACTTACCATAACATGGATTTTAAAAAATACCGTTCTAAGGGGTTCTCATGGCACTCTGAAGAGCAGCCCATAGATGGAAATGGTGCATCCCAAAACGCTATGTTTGAGAAGTCATCAATTCGATCTAAGGCTTATAATGCTGGAGTGGCTAGCAGTAAATCTGTAGCTGAGGGAGCAAACATCCAGCTCTCAATCGAGAGGGAGCTCGACCTACAGCATGTTCCAATGGTGGAACAGCAAGCAGTTATTTATCTGAGGGAGCAACACCCCCAGTTCTCAAACGAGAGGAGGCTCGACCTGCAGCATGTTCCAAAGCTGGAACAGCTAGCAATAATTTACTTAGCTGAGGGAGCAACACTCCCAGTTCTCAATCGAGAGGGGGGCTCGACCTGCATTATGTTCCAATGCTGGAACGGCTAGCAGTAATTTACCTTAGCTGAGGGAGCACAAACCCAGCTCTCAACGAGAGGGGGCTCGACCTACAGCACGATTGTTAGAATCAGAAGGGTAAGTGTACTGCAAGCTAGCCAAAAAACTCAGCGCATCAGAGAGGCAGAGGAAGGGCCTAGGTCGCCTGATGGTGCTGGTTCCTGCACTTATGTGGATTTTAGAAAGTGGGCAAAGCATAACGTGCACACTTACCACCTATGTGGATTTTAGAAAGTGCGCAAAGCATAACGAGCACACTTACCACTTATGTTGATTTTTAGAAAGTGTGCAAAGCTTAACGTGTGAATTTACCATAGTATGGATTTAAGAGTTTTCCAAGCATCTGTTTACAGATACCCGGAATTACTGGGCCAAACGGGAGAGGCAAGCTCAAATACAACCCTCTAAGGTGAGGGGAGCACTGCCTGAGACTGCATTACACAGGAAGGTTCTCGTAATGCCACCTACACTTCCCGCTTGATGCCTCAGCAAGAAGGGATATCCTGGTGACCAGGAAGCCCTTCAGGCGACCTAGATACGGTAGACCAGACAGGGCAGCCTGAAAGCATAAGCCCAGCCCGGACGTCCAGGAAATCTTTGCAGTGCCTTGCCGGGGGCCTAATGATCAAGAAGGCTCCCGCAGAAGCCTGTGACCTGGCTGCATAATCCAGGAAGTATGAAGCCGAAACCCGTCTTTTCTTACCGTCTTGACATATATCGACGAGTGAAATAAACACTGCAAGTCGAGCACCCAGTTTCTGAACCCAGCAGAGGGGGTGCTCATCGAGGACCTACCCTAGAAAAGGGACAGAAACACACAGGTCCCGGGAAACACTGCAAAGAAACTAGCAGAAGGATATACACACAACCACCAGCGCATTAAATACACACACATATACATATATATATATATATAATAAATAGTAAAATGTCGTACTCACACCCATGGTTCCGCTTCGGAGCCCCGTCCGAGAAAAGCCTCTTTTCCCGACCATCAGTAGGTGGTCACTATGAAGCCATAGAACCAACCAAACATCATAGGTCCAGCATAGGAGACTGTAATGCAGGAAATTCCCACCTAACCTCGGTCAGGTGGAGAGATGGTGGTTACAGGGGAATTAGGAAGGGGAAGATAAGGGCAGTTGTAAGACCCCCGAAGGAAATGAGTAGATACTGAGGTATCACTCTGATCCGGACAAAAGCGCTGACGCCCTGTCTGGATCACATCCCTTAGGTCTTTTACCTACCTTCCTTTGACCCGCGATTATTCCTACCCTACCCGCAGGCGGGGGAGGAGTGCGAACCGTGACACAAGCCTTCTGTGCCCGTCTCTGATCTTCAAACCGAGACGGGCCAGGACCCCTTGGGTTGTTTGGGCTCAGACCTGGACCTTCGTAAAGACCGCTGAGCGCGCCTTTGCCAGCACTCAGCTACCTCATTAGGAGAAAGGCCCTCACCTTTATCCAGATCTTTCAGCAGGTCAGCCTGATATGCTTGGAGCATCACCATCGTGTGCAATGAAGCGACAGCCCGACTTGCTGCTGCTGCGTATGCCCTGGCATAGAGCGAGATGTCAAGGAGGGAGTCTTAAAAGAGGACGTCTCTATAGAGAAGATAGCTGCCACCTCTCTCTATCGCATCTTCTCATAACCGCTTTCGCGCATCGCCTCGATGTTGGCATAACTCGTATGCTGGAATCGATGGATGCGTGAGGAAAAAACGGCCTCTTCCATTCCTTCTCAATCTCTGTATGGAAAACAGGAAGAAAGGAAGGCTCACCTGAGCTGGAGGGTTATGGCCAGAAAAATAATGTTCATCGTTTTGTTTTTTGTTTTAATAGATGACCTCACGATGTCAGTTCTTCACCCGCTTCACGGCAAGTAAAGCCTCGCCGTGGCGCGATCCATAACTTCTAAGAGCTCATCATACGCAGGGCAGGGGGATTGGGAAGGCTCAGCCTCAGCTTTTTGCCCTCCTCAGACATTTTCCTCCTTTTCACCAAAATGTTTGACTTTGTGTGGCTTGAATTAAGTCCATATGCACAATGTGGAATGGCGTGACTCTTTAGGGACAGCTTTAGGGACCATTCAAACAGGATGCAATTTTGTGTTGAAAAATGCAGAATCCAAGCAGTGGAATGGAGAAATATAATGCAATAATATATATATTTTTTAACGTTTTTAAAATTCTGTGTCATGTGCATCAAAAGCATCCATTTAGCACATGTTTACATAGAAAAACAATAGAAAAGTAGTGCAGTGGAATGGAAAAATGCATTCTGTGTGAATGGCCCCTTTTAAATCGTTCCCATGTTTCGTGGAACTTCGAACTGCATCCTCTAGGGGTCGCTATGGGGAATGCCTCGTCGTGACCCGTGTCTGAAGCCTACATTGAAAAAACACCAACTTGTTTGGCCGGCGACAGCCATGACGTCACTACCGTCGCAACTAGTACAAAATAGGCGCCGGTAGCGCACATCATCACTTTCTTCGTCTTCACTGACCGTTCTGTTTGAAGCGTGCATTCCAAAAGCAAAGTAAGAGTATTTCTTTTCCTACTATGGCGAGCACTAGCGGAGCGTTTAGAAAGTGTGTACATCCGTGTCAGCGGTTTCTGACACCCGATGATTCACACGATCTATGTGTTGTTTGTTGGGCGAGGAGCACGCACGCGATGTCTTCGAGGAGGCAATCTGCGTGCATTGTGAGAGCTTTTCGCTGAAAAAGCTCCGTTCTCGTTTGTCTCTCTTCTCGAGTGGAGAGGGACAACCATCGGTTTCCCGCGGCTCGGGACCCGCCGCTGCTGAGGCACGGAGGAGAATGAGCTCGTGGGGATCTCAGGTGGACCTAGCCGATGAGGCTGAGGGGGGGGTTCCCCTCTTCCGCGCATCGGTGTCGGGCGAGAGACAGCCACTGGACGATGATATCCCCTCTTTGATATCATCTGATCCAGGGGCCAGTGCTGAGTTGGGCCCAGCCCAACAAGAGCAGAAAATGGATGTGGAGAGTGAAGAAGCTGAGGCTGAGCTTTCCCAATCCACCTGCCCTGCGTATGATGAGCTGTTAGAGGTGATGGATCGGGCCACGGCAAGGCTTGAATTACCGTGGAAACGAGCCAAGGAGGTGACGTCGCGAGGTCGCCTCGACGAACGTCATCTCTCTGACCATAGACCTCCAGGTCAAGTGAGCCTTCCTTTCCTTCCTGAGCTCCATACTGAGATCGAGAAGGAATGGGAGAGGCCATTTTCCTCCCTCACGCGTATACCGGTTTCAGCAGACGAGTTATGCGAATATCGAGTCAATGTGCGAAAGCGGCTATGGGATGATGCCCCCTGTGGAAGAGACGCTAGCCAGCTATCTCTCTCTGGGGGAGACGTCATCCCTCAAAACTCCCTCCTTGCCATCCGTGCCCCTTCAGGCCACATCTCGCACGAACGGCAAGGCATACACAGCAGCAGGTCAGGCTGTAGCTTCGTTACACACTATGGTGGTGCTCCAGGCATACCAGGCTGACCCGCTGAAAGGAACTGAGAGGGGCATGGCCTTTCCCTCTGCCGGAACGGCTTGAGCTTGCAGCGCACACAGATTGGCCTTACTCCCGGCTACTAAGCAAGTCATCCCCACTGGCCGAGCGATGGCTGCGATTGTAGGTGACGGAGCTGCAGTTTGTGTGTGACTTTTGGCGAACATCGTGAAGAAAGAATAAGTGTTCTTTCTCTTGATGGCCCCGTGTCAACGCCCTCTGAACTGTTTGGGACCTCCGTTGAGACGGTGGTCGACAATTTCAGGCGCGAATTCACTGCTCCTCAGCGTTCAAAATCCTTCATACCCCGAAGGCCCAGTTCTAGGACCCTAACAAACCAAGGGTCCTGTCCGTCTCGGTTTTAGGATCATAGAACGGGCACAGAGTCTAGTTGTCGCGACTCGCGCGCCCCGCCTCCACCGGTGTGTTGGTGGTAGTAAGGATAGTGGGATCAAGTTGAGGGTAGGCGAAACCCTAGTGGTAGACCTGGGCAGGCGCCAGCGTTTCGTCCGGGTCAGAGTAATACAGGTATTCCTCCTCTCCCGCAGGGGGTGCAACTCTAACCCTGTCCTTCCCCTTTTTCCACACTCCTTGTTTCTCACACACCATCCCAGCTGACCGAAAGATGCTGAAGTTATGTAGAGATGAAACATGGGTGGGGGGGGTGGGGCAAACAGTCATACCTACCTGGGCCCCATCCGATAGCCCTGTTGGTAGTTGCTATCAACAAGCTTAGACATTAGTACGCGCCTGACTGATTGGTCCGGGTCCCAATCAAAAATCCGTCCCGGCGCAGAGCACCCCGGTACAACAAGTTTCGCTACGAAAGATTTAGGTGGGTGCAGTATGATCCCATGATTGTCAATGAAGAGCATGTATACCCAGTACCTCTGACACCACTGAGGTGGTCATGTGACAAAATTTATAAAGTACCTGCACGGATTATCCGGTCCGAAAGATCCTCGGAGCAGAGCTCCAGCAAAGAGGTCATGGGGGTGAGTACGATCCAAACATCATGAGATACGATGTACACTGATCTATCGAGGACAGACCAGTCAGATAGGCATTGTTGGTGTATTGTGGAACCTTGGCATACTTTCGTTCCTTGCAGTGGTTCCCAATACGTAACGGTCGTGTACCGTTTTGGGGTCCCTTGCTAGAGCTCCTTCAAATGAGGTGCATTGCTGGCTTAGAAGCCCGAGTGCATATCTACTTCAGATAAACAGGCCGTCAACTCGTCGGCCAAAGTCTCAATCACAGACGGTAAGAAGCCGGGTTTCGGCATTCATACCGCCTGGATGCATCAGGACAGAGGCGGACCGACCCCTGACACCGAACAAGCCTGGCATTTAACTGAATGCGGGAGGCCTTCGGGACACTAATCAGCCCCCCGGGTGTCTTGCCCGACGCGCAAGGCACCCGGTAACTAAGGGCCCACAGGGCGCTACGGGACCTGGTTCAACCACCCCTCCGAGTAGACGGGACTTCCTGCCACCGGAGCGTACCTCCGTACCGTCTTGCTGACATCGCGGCAACGAACGGGCAGGACAGGTGTGCATCATCACGTAATTTCCTCCTTTGGCTTAGCTGTAGCACTAGGGCAGAGTGCCTCCCAGCAAACCACTGGGTCGCTGAACATGCGTGAGGCCCGCCACATTGCCGGCCTGGCCGATATGGTCGGGTTTCCATGAACTTAAATTCCAGATAATATGGTAAAATGTCCACGTAAAGCAAGGCTTTGCACATTTCCTGCCAAATGTCACCTGTGAGGTTGGGGGATCTGGGCACGTTGAATCCGCGGTGCCTCCGCACTTTATTCGTCGGTAATCTCTAAAACCACATAGCTGGTCATAAGATGGGGTCACGTGTGCTACTCGCCCATGAGCAATTCATGAAAAGTCTTCCACTTACCGTGGAAATCCGAGCGCCATCAACGCAGAAGAGTATTCTTGCCCTTTTCGTCTAAAACTCTGGTCCGAAGTGGTAAGGTGGTGACCCGTGTTCTGCGTCCAGTCTTGAGGCGCCATTTTGTTTCAAAGCCATGTAGTAAACACCCCAGTAACCCTGCTGGTGACACACTCAAATAGTCTGTCTTGGGCGACACACCCAATACAGAGACGAGCAGCTCCCCCCTCTCACCCAATGCTGAAGAGTGCTGTTTGCTTGTGACGGTTCGTGTGTTGTTTACACCCAGACCATGGCGCCACTTACATCCGGCGAAGCCGTCAGCGGGGAGGCGGGTGGACCACGATAATTCTCAGAGAGACAGCAGTCGGAGGGTAGACAATAAGTACCCAAACAGCAAAGGCATGTCGCTTCAATTAAAAGGCGCCACCGAGTGTGCTACAAATGTGCCACGGTGACTATGTCACAAGGTCTTGTGCACAGTTTCCTTTGCCGTGCTTGCTTCTACGGAGCCCCACAAGGTCAGTGTGGGTGGTGTGGGTGTACAGGTCTGATCTTTTCGCCAGCGCCAGCACGATTAACACCAGACTAGACTCCTCTCTACAGGTTGATGAGGATAGCTAGGCACACTATGCTTTGCCACTTCATCAAGCATCCCTCTACAGAAAGTGGTAGGGTGCGCCACGTACTTCTTCTTGCCAGCGGACACCGTCTCCTACGAAACAAATAGCGCGAATAAGTTAGGTGAGTATGTTCGTGCGCGTTGCCTGTAACCTCCTCGATATCCACTGAGTTTCGATCACAGCGAGGCTTACAGAACAGGCGCCAGGACGGGGGGTCTGACACGAAAAAAACATACCAGGGACCAGGGGATACCGCGTGGGCATCCCCTCTCTCACCATACTAATGGACTCTCGAACTGCATAGTACAGATCGTGATCGCGGACTGCACTCAGAAGGGGCCACTAACGCGTCACAACACACACCATCGACTGGAAGTAGAGCGAATCAGGGAGGCTGTACTTCACAGTACGGGTGTCCGTCTAGGTGGCGAAGCACGACACATCCTCATCTCCAGAGCTATGGGACCCGGAACGCTGATGAATGTCACCTCAGCTCCATGGGCTGTCCTTCGTGGTAATGTTCGATGCACTGCCTATCCGCCTTTTCATGAAAGAGGTTTACCCTGGAATGGGAACAGTATCCCTCCACTGATGAAAAACGAGGTGCCGTCATTTCACCTGGTAGGTCTTGAGCTCGTCGTGCATCTTCCATAAAGACCTCGAACCAGCTCATCAGTATGAATTCGGGACCGTCCTCCCGAGAACTCAGACTCTCTAGCGTTTGCGCTGGCCGCTTTTGCTGCCTGCAATTATGGCCTAAACCCCTCTATTAATAGTTGATTTCCATCGACATGAGACTGCTGTTGTGGGCCCCACCAACTCTCGGTGAGAGGTGGGTTGTCTCTCCCCCACTAGCGACCACTTGAGACACATACGAACGGGTAGCCATGGCACACGGAGGACAAGAAGAACCCCACGACCACGGCATTAGTACGGTCGGGCCCCCTGGGACGTCTTAGGCGACCAGGCGTGTAGATTCCCCACGCCGCAATTGGTTACTAGAGTGAGAACAGCAATGGATACTGATACCCCCCTGCCTAATAATGGTGGAAACTTGCGTCGCAGAAGTCGGGCGTCCCCATGCCTTCCGGTGAGACCTGTGGGAGGCGTCGATCGATCGCCCTATACGCGGCCCACAGACAAGTCTGACATACACTCTGGGCGGGTAGCTATGCCTTCCCCCAAATGTAACACGAGCCTCTCAGTGCCACGTGTCATTCCAGCCCCTGCTGAGGTGGGCCTCGTGCTGCATACACCATCACAGCTACATAGGTCGCGCACTTAGCCACGCCAACCTGTGGAGCGCCGCTCAAGGTTCGACTGGCTGACCTAACATCATAGCTACCCCATCGAGTCATAGAGACATGTCGACCCATACAGCGAATAGAGATGCTCACGAGAACCGGCCGCCTATAACGAACGTGGTCTGGGTGCTAATACGACCTGATCCAATCTACATATATAGAACAATCTCTAAGAGTCACCCACAGGTGTTGAATTGCGTGAGCAGGGAATCAGGCCAGCGCATTCTGGTATCACTAGTGTGGGCCCACATATGTGGGGTCTACAAAAATGTCCAAAAGACACACAAGTTTTCAGATCTTGCACTCATCAAGATTCAGTGACACGGGCTTCTGGGGGTGGGCGGCGGGGACCACACCCTATATCCGTCAAAACACAAAGAACAGGAAAGAGGACCCATGAAGAATCTCATGCAATAAATCCCATATGGTAAGAAGTTTACGCGGACCAGCTTCTCGTTCGTAGTCAATTTTTTCGCTGAGATATGGGTCTAAAACCCCGCCGGAGTGGGGTAACAGGTGGCCCTGGTGACCACTCCCGTACCAAAGTAATGCCATGCAGGAACATACACATTGGCCATCATATGACATAGGGCAGGCGGTTTCACTAGGTCGTCTGCCATAGAGTGTGCCAATAGTTGGAACAGAGTCCGCCAGTGTTGCTGACGCTGCGAGCAAGTCGTGCGGTGGGGCCGTCTGCCCCCTTGCGGTCTGACATAGACACCACTGACTCATGATTACACTAAGTGTGTGAAACATCTCAAGAAGTAGGCTCATAAGTGGTGCGAGTATTTGCCCTCGAAGTAGAATAACCTTCATGATTCTACGTCGACCAGAGAGACAGAAACGGCACGAGGACTGCCGTCACTCTATAGAGGTGGCATCGCTATATTAATACTGCAGGATACAACAGCAAGCTGTACGGTGGCCCCTGCCCGTCCCGCAGTTCTGGGACCGAGCCAGCCGTCCTCATTACACCCAGGTCAATCCTCGAGAGACGATTTCCCGTGGCTACTATTGGCACATAGCCTGGTTCTACTCAATCTGTCCCCGTGGGACCTGCACACTGTGAGGTCTAGTAATGTCTTGCAGCCTAGGCTTCTGCCGGAGGGATAATGTCACTGACAGCCGGTCTTCAGATCCTAGGCACACTGAATGCAACTCCCAAAATAAAGGCTGGAAAAAATACTGAAAAATGCACAGTTGTGGGGGTAACTTAGTGCTCGCCATGGTTTCTGGCTTGCACTCCCCTCAGCATGGCGCGTGGGTATATCGTTCCCCATTGGGGAAGAGGTCGAACACCCTATAGGGACGCAGGTCGAAGGTCCACGAGAAGGAAACGGTTCTCGAAAAAAAAAAATAATCAAACTTATGCTAACACCATTTTCCCTGGATGGGAACACAACTACAACACACGGCGTCCTCTATCGTTTGGGGGGTGGTGTGCCATGCTGGCGACCAACTTCAGACGAAGAAGTGATGAGTCGCTAACACCCTAGATAGGCGGTCCTGATTTTGCTGATCAACCTAGTTTTCGGACGCTCAGTACGTCATGCTGTCGCCGGCCAAACAGTGATAGGTTTTTTCAAGTAGGCTTCAGACAAAAAAAACGGGTAACACTAAGCGGGTGGAGGACGTGACAATCCCTCTAATAGTACCACCTCCTGTGCAATGGAACGTCAGAATTTCGTCGCAACTTCGCGTATACTGCCCCTCAGAGGAAAACCATCGCTTTTGGGCAAATAAGTAAAACACCGAACTTTTCTCCTATCCTCTCTCGTTTCGAGTCTGACCTTTGCCCTGGGGGTGGGTGGTGGGGGGGTCAGGCGTACCACAGAACAAAATAACTAGTATCTCCTGGCGCAATAAACGTACAAAGCAGAAAGAGTTGTGTTAATGTTCTGTGTGTGCGTGTGCTGTGTAGCCTCAATATCGCAAGAGGGGGGGGGGAACTAGGTAAAACAAGCTGATCTTCCTAGAAAGAACACACACAGCCTCGGACCTTGCAGAGCAATTATGATTTAATTGCACGTTACCATCCTTTACATCAGACACTGTACTTCAAATGCTGGTAGCCTTTCATTTCACAGATGTTTATGGAAGAAGTATTTGCCGTAATCCGTGTTAAATGATGATTTCTGTGGAGAGGTTTGTTAGTCCTATCTCTGGAATTTTGTGTTCTGTTTCTTTTGAGGCGTTCCCACTCACCAGTCGGACATGGAGCCTCAGATGAGTCCATGAAAAGAAATAGATGGACTGTGAATCACATGACCTCACAGAAAGCCAACGGGGGGATGCCGTGCGGTTCGTGTGCCATCTATCAATAAGAGGAGCGGTGTGTGAATATTAGTGGGGTGAATATATGTCTACACACATATGTCAACGTGAATGTCGAGTGAACACACACACCGCGGTTTGCGCTCTAGCACATCTCTTGGATGCTGTAGGGCGTCATACTATACAGTAGTGTGTCCAATGCTCATCCCTCAACCATGGCTCTGTTCCAAAACCTAGTGAGCTGCCCACCCAGACAGTAGTTTTAGGCATCACTGAATGTTCCAAATTGTACATAGCAAAACCTTTCATCTATTCAACTGATCTCCAAACCGCTTATCATAAATAGGGTCTTGGGAATGCTGCAGCCTATTCAAGAATCTCTGGCAATAGGCAGGGAAGCACTCTTGATGGATAGTTGGTCCATCGCAGGGCTAACACACACACATTCACACCAGCAATTTAGTATTTTCAATTCACCTATCCAGCAATGTTTTTAGATTGTGGTGGAAACCAGAGCATTCAGAGGAAACCCACACCAACACAGGGAGAATATGAAAACTCCACACACAGAAAGGCCTATTGGCTCAACCAAGAGCAGCAGAACTACAAAATTACATTTTCAAGAAAAGGGATTCTGATCCATGCAAAACTCATATCTTTTGGGTTTTATGGTTGGTTAGCAGGGTGTTGCTATGTGGCTGGTAAGGTTTTTCTGAGTTGTTTTTAGCATGTTACAAGGTGGTTAATAATTGATCCAATCCATAGCCAGATTCAAGGCTTGTTGCAAAATATCCTCAATTGTGTGGTGTCATTATGATTGTATTACTGCTCCTGACTGAGTTGAAGCCTCCCCTATCCAAAAACATGTTTGATATTTACGATTCTTGATCTGGCTGCCTCCGACGGGATACCCGCAGCAGCCAATGAGAGCGAGTAATCTTCACCACTGGTTGTTGCATACATTTTTATACAATCGGCAGGTGTGTGGTCTTGCGGTCTGACTGAAACATCTAGTGTGTGTGTTCGGAAGATTATAATGTTAAAAATTGGTTCTTAACCATCAACTTTAACCATTATGTTTTTATGCTTATTAGAGTATTGAGTCATTAGCTTAGCAAACATCAGACTCCTTATGCTAACATCAAACTTCTAAAACAAGATAATTTCTGCCCATAAAGAGTTATTTAAACTTATGATATTTTCAGTATAAGATACTGCCTTAGAATGCTGATGCCTGTGTATTCATTATACACTGAGGCAACTCACTAAAGTCTGTAATTAAATAAACACATTCTCTTTTCATTCTCCTGTTGGCATGGATCTAGGCCATGAGCAGTAAGAAATGAGTAGGATGAGGAGAAGGCCAAAGATCTTTGGTGGAAGCTGAGGTCTCTGAGAAAGTTTTTGTGGGAAACAGACTAAATATGACCGCAGAAGACTTGCCCTCTATAATAAATTTTTTTTCTTCTTGAAATTTATAGACACCACCTGTCACACAACAGATTAGTTAAAACAACTTGACATTTCCAAGTCTTTGACGTTTTACTATTGTTAACAATGTTGTCTGTTGATGTACCTAGTGAAACAACAGCATCAAGCTACTAGACATAACAAAAAAATTGTGCTGGTAATAACAACAGTAGTGCATTAGCTTTATTTACTGTTGTCACTGGAAAAACTGTGTGGACATCAGACGTAAACAGCCATGGATGTTTATGAGGCAAGAGTCACGTCTTGTTATCCTCTCAAGCTGAAATCCTATCAAACCAGCACATTTGGTCACAAATTTAAATCCCAAGTGCACTCACTGATTTAAAGTCTGGGTTAAGGGAGTGGCATGGAATTGTGGGAGTGGCCTAGTCATTCGCTGTGAAGTGTAAATTGACACATGAATTTCAAAACCCTATGGGGGCATTTTCATCTTTGCTTCCTTACTAAATTCTGTTCCTGATCCGTTTGTTTGAAAACTTCTAAACGTTGACTGGTTCACGAGTTCACACTAACATATAATGTGATTAAGCAATTAGTAGCATATTTGGCGTGCTGTCCAGAGGGAGGGCTCCGAGCTCGGGTTAAAGCCCGAGCCCAGAGAACTCCCCCCCCCATCCCAAGACTGGGAGGAAATTAGAATAGTAGGTGTTGGGGTGGAGGCGGGATGCTGGAAAACTTTTAAAGCCTGAACCCAGAGAACTCCCCAAAAAAAGCTAATGGCATGGGACAGCAACCAGAGAGAAAACTAAGTAGCCCCCAAAAATATGCGTGCCATGAAAAAAAGTAGGGTGTCCGAGGAGGCGGCAGGGCGACTGGGAGGGGTCATGCGGTGCTTGAACGTAAGCTGTGACTCTCCGCGTCAGATGACAAGCCCTACCTGTCGCTGAATGAGGAGCACGATGGAAGGCCAGGTGAGGGACTCTCGCTGCATCCGAAGGGAGCTGCGGCTCTGCTGCACTGGAAGGGAAAGCCCTGACTGATGCTAAAAAAGCAATGGGGCTCGAAATAACGCATGGAGGGCTCTCACTGCAACCGAAGGGAGCCGTGGCTCTGCTGCACCGGAAGGGAGAGCCCGGTCCAATGCTGAATAAGCCATTAGTCTCGAAACGACGAATGGAGGCATTGCCGCGCAGCTAATCGAATGAGCAGGGCACTGCGGCGGCAGTATCAAATGAGCAGGGCACTGCGGCGGCAGTATCAAATGAGCAGGGCACTGCGGCGGTAGTAGCAAATTAAGCCTGGCACTGCATCGGCTGCATCAAATTAAGCATGGCACTGCGGCTGCCTAACAAATGAGTGCAGCGGGGCACTGCAGCGCAGTATCAATGAGGCAACGCACTGCGTGCGGAATCAAAGTAAGGCCGGGCCCTGCTGCGGCAAGTTATCAAATTAAGGGCACTGCTGCGGCAGTATCAAATGAGCAGGGCACTGCGGCGGCAGTATCAAATGAGCAAGGCACTGCGGCGGCAGTATCAAATGAGCAGGGCACTGCAGCGGCAGTATCAAATGAGCAGGGCACTGCAGCAGCAGTATCAAATTAAGCAGGGCACTGCAGCGGCAGTATCAAATTAAGCAGGGCAATGCAGCGGCAGTATCAAATGAGCAGGAAAGGGCAGGGAGGCACTGGGGCCGTCGGGTAGTATCAAATGGGAGCGGGCGCCCTCGCCCTGCTGTACCGGTTATCAATTTAAGCAGGGCATTGCAGCAGCGGCCTAAAGTTTCTTTTAACTGATCAGAATTAGATGGACTTTCTTTGTGTGAAAATTATTGGTCCTGATATAGCTCTTGAAGGTGTCCGATGACCATCGACCGAGAGCTTGGATCTGCTGCTATGAGAGACCTTTTTAAGCTGCTGTAGTTACTGCCCCGATTCGGAAGGAGTGGCTTGAAAATCTTTCTACGGGTATGACTGTTTGGACGATGTTTATTAAACATCGTTTGGATAGATGTTTTTGAAACCAAAAACGTGTGACGGGGTGGTTACAGTCATTGACAAAAAGAAGGTCAAGAGGGGATGTAGACTGATAGCTTCTGAATTGTAGGCAAGAAAAAGGCCTGATACGGTTGGATTGGTGACGAGAGGTTAAAAATTTTGACGTGGTGACCTATTTTTTCTGATCTGATTTACTTTGTTTGATGAAATATGAGATAGTTTCGCTGTCGAGCCCAGGGGGGAGGAGGGGCAAAGCTTGGAGATGGTTGGATGAGTGGAATAGAAGTTTTGGAATTCCAAGCTCGTCAGGAAACCACAAATCCAGTATAACATATGCGTCTATTCTACTAGCAGTAAAGGAGTGAGTGGTACCCTGTGCGGAGAACGTGGATACATTTAGAAAGTGATGGTCGAAAGTTTCCGGCTGTCTAGCGTCCGCTTGGCGGATTAGAGCAAGCACCTGCATTCTTTGCATCAAAAGAGAATTTTGAGAGATTAAGGTTTTTCAGGGGCCCGTAGATTAATGTTTTGAACAAAAAAATTGAATTGCTGGGGGCTTAGTCAATCTTTGATGGACCGGGTTTGGAGTTTCTTACAGGTGTTGAGGTAGGAAACGAAAGATGTGATTGAGAGGGGGGAAATCGTGAGGTTGTACGAGGGGTGGAAAGCTTTAAGTCATCTCCAAGCAGTTAGATAAGATTTGATGGTTCTGGGTGAAACTGATTGGAGGATCGAACCGAGTAACGCATTGAGGTTTTAAGGGATGTGTTATGGGAATGCGAGTTGCGAACAGTGAGGTACTGAGGTTGGCGATGGGTCCACCTCCGGAACCAGCGCTCTGAATTTCTGCGAGAATCAGAGACTTGATGGTATTAGGCACAGGGGATGGTTCCTGAGCTGCAGCATTCGGTGGGGTAGGTAGTAGGACTGCTGTGAAGGAAGTGTACTGAGGTTTAGATTGGAGAAAAGGGTTAGAAGGAAAAATAAGGAGGAGCCGTAACCTTTTGCGGAGGCAGCCTCACGCACAGATTAGCCTCTGGTGCTTAGGAAAGCACGTAGGAAGAGGTAGAAGGAAATGAGGGAGGAGGCCAGTAAGCTTGCGTTGCTTGCTGATGCTGCCCTGCTTGGACGTCTGCAGCAGGGGCTGCTGGCCATTGATAGGAAAAAGGAGTAGCGGAAGTGTAAGAGTAAGGTGGCGGAGCTTGAATGGCTAGCGGAGGCAGCCTCACGCAATTGTCAGCCGAGGCAGCCTGACGTTTAAATCGGCTTGTGGGTTAGTGTCTGCTATGGGAGCTGGAGGCCACTGAAAAGAAAAAAGGGGTCATTAGAAACGGGAGGAAAAGCTTGAGATGTGTGGGCCTGAGGCAGCCTCATGCTTCCTTCAGCTGCTGTAGGCCACGGGAAGGGAGTGGGGTTTGTGACATCCTGTAGAGCCTGTGCAGCGTGCACAGCTTGCAGAGGCAGCCTCACGCTAGTGTGTGCTATAGGAGCTGAAGGCTACCGAAAAGGAAAAAGGATTACAAGTAACAGGAGGAAAGACTGAGATGTGAGGGCATATGTTGCAAGCGTAAGCAGCTTTGTGCTTGTTTCAGCTGCTGTAGCTGTAGGCCACGGGGCTTGTGATATTCGGGGGAAAATGCTGGAGAGCCTGTGCAGCATGCACAGCTTGCAGCGGCAGCCTCATGCTAGTGTGCTATAAAAGCTGGAGGCCACTGAAAAGGAAAAAGGATTAGAAGTAACAGGAGGAAAGACTGAGATGTGATGGCATGTGTTGCAAGCGTAAGCAGCTTCGCGCTTGTTCCAGATGCTGTAGCTGTAGGCCACGGGGGCTTGTGATATACGGGGGAAAATGCTGCACAGCTTGCAGAGGCAGTAGTGGTGGAAATTGATTCTTTCAAGAGATTTGTTCATTTTCAGTTCGTTCACCAAAATTATTTGTTCAGATTCGTTAAGTGACCATTTCTTCTTATTACATAAATACGCCCGCAGCTGGCGAAAAATGTGTCTTATCTGTTCTGTCTTAAGTCAACGAACGTATTCACTTATTACAAAAAACTGATTTGGCTTTATTAAAATGTGTGCATAATCTACTCATTAAATAAATAAAGTCTAAATAAGTTGTTCAGATGACCAAAGCACAAGGTTTTCTTGCATATTTAACATTAAGTGTTTGGTAATAGACATTTAAACGTTCATAAATCGGGGATTAAACGTTGAGTTATGTTCTGTATGCTAAATGTGAATATATAAACAAGTTTATTTGCACAGTACCTATAACTGCGCTTTGCATCTGCTTTCTGCTGATAGAGATTGACATGCTTAATGACCGACTGACCCGGCCAGTACACTCTCATTCATTTCGTTCACGAACAAGATATGTACCAGTTCATTCAACTCGATCACGAACGAGAAGATCTCTCTCTCGTTCAACTTCAGACTCAAAAGAAACTCGTTCAGTGAAGGGCGTATTCGTTCACAACATTCAACAAATCACATGGTCCGTCACATCTCATACTCGATGGCTATTGGCTCGAGGTTTAGTCATTCTTTGACAGGATGAAACAGTCCACAGAGCTACCCGGTTCACTGAACTGCGCATGCGCTGCCAATAGCGCCGCGCTGCTCTGGAGGGAGGAATTTCAGTGAATGAGAAATATGAGTCAATGGATTACGTGAACGATTCATTCACCAAAAAGATTCGTTCAAAAAGAACGATTCGTTCAAGAACGTAACAACACTAAGAGGCAGCCTCACGCTAGTGTGCTACGGTAGCTGGAGACCATTGAAAAGGAAGAGAGGTTAGAAGTAGCAGGAGAAATATGATGACTTTGACATCATAAAATTATGAAAAGACATGCTTTTCCTCTTAACCACACGATTAGTAGTAAGTATTAAAACAGCTAGCCAGCCAAGCAGTACATCAGCTGGTAGAGACTTGGAGAGAGGTGCCTAGCAGTATGCCCAATGCATGCGAATTAGGTTGCTAGTTGTACTTGTTCAACAACAACCAGTTATTTGTTGGTTTGCACCTATAATTGAACACCGTTTAACTTATTTTCATGAAAATCAAATCTTTTTTCATTTTATCTGTCTATCAGAGTAAAATGTGTAATTTAAAATACAGGTAAAAAGCTAGTGAAAATTAATATAGAAAATTTGAGTAATTTCATTGCGTGTTCTATGCAGTTTTGCGTCTTGGTTACAAAAAAACAAAAAAAAAACACCTCAACATCCATAGTGTCATCACGTCGTTTAACAACAAACTACCTACCTTTAGCGACTTTACTTAATATTATTGCAACAAGGCCTGCGGTGCTAGCGGAGGCAGTCTCGCGCTAGCGACTGCTCTGTGAGCTGGAGGCCCGGCTGCATGTGGCGCTGCGGCCGGAAGAGGCTCGGTGAAAAGTTGAGCCGAAGTGGGAAGCGAATGAGATTTTGCTGTAGTGAGAACTGGGGCGCGGCCCAGGCTCGTTTAAGACCTGCCGCTGCGGCCCAAAGCTCGAGGAGAGCCGGGTCTTGTGATAGTGTCGAGTGGGCGAGTTCGAGGCTTTGCTAAATCTATTGGCTGCCTTGGCTGATTTGCAGGATGAAGAATATATCGTACAGATCAGCTTTGTTTACCCTCATGGAGAATGGTTTTGTCGGGGGAAAAATCCGTTTGCTCTGCCTTAATACTATCCACCTTTCCGATCTGTGAGTATATTTTGGCATGGCCGAATGATATGAGGATTCGGGGATTTTCGCCCGGGGATGGCGAGGTAAGCCTCGTGCTAGTGGAGAGCGGGCTGGCTGGGTCGAGCAGAGTGACGCCGCGAGATCCGCGGGCGGCGGTGACTGGGCGGAAAAGGATGCGCCATGGCCGGCAGATTGCGACCGATGATACGAATGATCCCCAGTCAGGTTCTCTTCGTCGTATGGAAAAAGTCTGTGATATAATGGGTCAAGTAGCAAACCGAATGGTTTAAAACTTTTGTGGAACTGATGTAAGTTGGCTGTATATATACACACTTATGGTCTTGTTAAGGTGATTAGCCGATGAGCTCCACCTGGGCCAGACTGATTATCTGATCGTGCTCCTCCTTAACCTTGTTAATAAAACATAATTTCTTGTTTTTGTTCACATTGTAATGTGAAAATGTCCCTTATTTGGATTCATTGCACAATCTTTGGTTCCCTCTCGAGTCAGTCTCTCGACACTGCATCAATGAAGATGTCACTTTGTAGTTATCCCCTCCTTCCTCGAATCTACAGAAGCCTTATGAAATCTCACAGGCGGGTATTCACCCACCAGTGGCGTTCAACTGCACAAAATAGAGTTGGGCTCTCCCGCACTATAAGGTGGCACTGAACGCTATTGCCTCAGAATTTTCTCCTTCAGCTACAAGAAGCCATCTACAGCTAGCCGAAGCAGTGCTGCGCAAGTCTGTCTGCCCTCAATAACAGCTGTGGACCTTATGGACTCCAGTGATAAGCTCTTGTCCAATAAAGGGTCCGCATTCCTCTCACACAACCCTTCAGGAAGCCCCGCTTCTCATGCTTTCTCCCCTGTGGTAGAGCTGCGAGCCGAGCACGGGGACTGCAGCTATGGTTCTCATGTCGGCACAGGTCCCGCATGGCCCTTGATCTCTTTACGTGCAGCCCCCGACTGGAGTGGCGATCTGCCATGTACAAAGCACAAATCTCTTCAACTACTCATTCACACGATTTACTACTGCTACTGCTACTTATGCTGGTGCTGCGTTATTCTTTGCCTTTCTATGTTAAACACTGGTTGACTGTTGTTTTTCATAAAGGGGTATAGTGTCGCTTACACTAGTCACGGTACACTCTGGTGCTGATGCCGGCCATAGCCCTCATATGATGATGCACTGGCTATACCGCTGTTTTCAACTCAGCCCCTTGCATAGGGCCTAAGCCAGCAATGAATACAGAGAACGGTCGTGGTGGAAACGCCATCTTTTGTCATCAAAAGCTAGTTGCCCTTGAGCAATGACTGTTCCGTTGTGTGACGTGACAGCTGTAAGACAGAATACAGAAAGTTCTTCTGTATTGGAACTCTTTTCTCTGGTAAGACAGTTCCAAATAAAAGCATAAATAAAAGCATAAAGTGTTTCTGTCCATGTCGGATTGTACAGAGGCATGACATGCTCTTCCGGGGACTCCATAGAATGCATTATCATTATCAGAACGCTCCCCCCGACTGCTCGTACTGAAACAGATCCTCTCACAGACTGGGCGGAGGACTGTTATTTCAGTGCATCTGGAGAATGCCTGCCTCTGTGTTCAGAGCATCATGAGTGTATCTGATGTGGCTTCATAGAGTCGACTGCCTGATTTGTCTTCGCTCCACAAGGAGTCTGGCGTCATCTCAGACTTGAACTAAGGCATGTCTATTCGGGATATTTGTTTTGCGGAGGGTTGGTCCTCACAAAACGCTTTTGCAAGGTTTTATAACCTGAAAATTCCCCTTTTTCACATGTTCTGTCTGTGCAGGGGAAGACGGCCATTGGATGACTGAGAGATTCCGTGGCCAAGCCCCTCTCTGGCACGTTTTAACTAGGTCGTATAGGCCAATGTACCATGTCATTGCTTGCACAAATAGCTACTGCATATGCAAAACTAATGCATTCATGACACAGCTTTCTGTCATATTATTTCAGTAGTATTCAGGCACTACAGTTGTAGCCATCTGCCCTGTTTTTGTGCTAATGAACTTTGTTCTTCCTGCAGATTTATGCTGGACGCTGTGAATATATGTCACTCGTAAGAGGTGGTTTAAAGTTGTATGCACCAATACGCTTGTTGCATATTATTACCATGCTCTGCATTTCATTAGTTCAGCATTGCTCGAATGTGTACATTCATGAAATGTTTGAACGCTGCTCTGTCCCCTCTAAATGAGTGGAGCTCACGCTGAATGAATCTGGACGATTGACTGATCAACAGACTTCTGCTTCTCAACCATCCAGAGAGTGCAACTGGGCTTTGTTGTGATGCAAGCTCTCATTTTACAGGGGCATTCAGAGTTTGTAAATTATACTTGCGTTCATTTCGAGCCGAGAAGTTTCTGCCTTTAAAAGTTCCCAGGAGGCACTCAGCCTGATGGTTACGGCGTTGGCAGAGTGCTGTGCTTTGGTCTCACTCATAAGGCGACGAGGGACTGTCAGCTCTCTTATGTCTGTTCTCACATGCCCAGCTTGATGTGGGTGACAGGAACTGTAATGGCCTGTATGTCCAGATCGTTCCGCTGTACAGTGCATTGAGTCATAATATATCTATTGAAATGTGCATTCAAGTGAGCGCATAGAGACAGACTCTCACACAGGTTTGGCCAGGGGGTTGGATTATGTAGGTGGACCTGAATATATCTACTTTATGGTCAGATAGCCCCTGTTAGTCACCTTGATGTTTTGCAAGAGTGCTTGGACAGCGACTGTGTGCCCTCCTTGTTTTAAGTATACCTCTATAATAGCATAATGCCAACATATTTATAGTCTCCCTGTAGAATGTCCTGTCAATAAGAATTTCGAGTGGCACAAGAAGGCTGATCGTCTCTCGCCCTTCTACATGATCAACATGTGCTGGGCACTCTAGTCAGTCCTGTGATTTGAATATTTCCTCACTCGCATTGTGAGAGGATTATGTCTACAACTTGAACTAAGATTGTGTTTGGTGTTAAATAGGTCATGTAGACTATCACAGCAGTTGTTGATGCCCCTGCGAAGTGGTGTTCAACTAGGTTGTTTAGCCATTCACAGTCTGTTGTTACAGGTGCAGACACTGCTGTCTTTCTGCGCGAATGGTCACCCTAGGGGGTGATATCTATGCGCATTGCTGTTGTACACATTCACGGTGTAAAAGCACAGACAGGAATCCGTCATTGTATTGTTGGTTTCTACCACACAGGTAGTAACCTTTGCAGAAAAACCTATGCGAGGTGGACTATGAGGCACCTATGCATGTTGTTATAGCCTATACGTGTTATTATAGCCTTAACACATTCATTGTCCATGCAGGAATCAATCAATGTTCAGCATTCGTCTTATACTGTTGCAGGGTTGCAGGGTATGTAAACTTGTGAGCACAACTGTAGGTGTCTTTCCACATACTGTTTAATGCTGCTCAGAGGTGGCATAAATGCATTTACACAGCAATTGCAACTGTATATTTTGATACTAGGGGCTGAGGTGGGTGGGTTTATGCTGCATTGTGTCTTTACACTGAATATTGAGGAGGCACAGAACAGCCTTAACTTGGCTGTGTAAAGACACCTATAGTTTAAATGTTATGCTGCTGTGTTGCAATTGCATCTACAGTATGACAACTAAAAAGCTTTTGTCTTGTCCATAAGGCTCAAATAAAAAAATAAAATAAAATAAATCTGTATAATTCAAAATGATGTGTGGTGATATGTAAATGGTTTCCAGAGAACTTGAGCTTCTTCCAACATAAATGTGTTTTGGCAATAAAACATTTTGAAGACCTAAAAATCAATATACTTCTACTTCTGATGGCTTTCGGGAAGCGTGTAACCTCACTTTCTGCACATGCTGAAAGGCTGACCAGTCTTACCACTCCATTTGCATGCGTTTGCATTCGTAATTTCCTGCATCACAGGCAGCTTTAGTGTTAAATGCAGCAGCCTGCTAACAGAGATTGTGACCAGTGATTCCGTGATGTTTAGACAGCAGTGAGGAGTGAGTCATCGCTCACATGCTGATCCAAATAGCTCTGTTGCACACATACACATACAAACACAGACACACATGGAGCCAACATAACTCTTGTCTGATAGTGTATCTCAGATAAGCACTTGTATATCCATGTAGTTTAGACTTTGTCGTTGCAGCCCTTTTTACTTTTTGATTCATGCAGTTATGAGTCCCTGAGGGCCAGGGGTAATGAGATCAGTTTTTCACACAAGCAGGGGTTTGATTGACTCTGAATATATCGTTTATGAGATCCAGTTACCTACAGTCTCTCTGCTGGAAACTGCCTCTTTCATGCTCTACTGATGACCCTTCTGGCATTTTCTGTTTTAGGACACTTTGTTTTGTGTCGCAGAGGTGCAAGATGCAGATTACAGTAACTAGTAGGGATGGAAATCAAGAACTTACTGTTCTTTTTAAATTGTATGTGAATCAGTAGACATTATGCAGTGGTAAACTGGAGTATGCCACTTTGGTGTCACATGTTGTCATCACATTGACTACGATTACACATACATCGATATTCCGATATGATTCGGAATTCGGCAGTACTCTGATTAGTACTGATTCATGGGTAACACCTTACAATAAGGTCCCATTAGTAATGCATTAAGTAAGGAATTGATGATGGGCTGTTTAGTTATTAGAAAATAATGCACACCCAAGGTGGTGATGCGGCCGTTATACCTCGGGTGTGCATTATTTACTAATAATTCAATGGACCGAAGTCAATTATTCCACTTATACTAGTTTCCACACCCACACAGGTTTTTGTCCTTAAAACGCTCTTGTGCAGTAGGATTCGTATCTTACGCATCTCATCCTACACTCGTTGCTAATTTTAACATGTAAACAGAGGCTTGAGCCGTTGATAGTAATGCAGTTATTAATGCAGTTATCAGAGAGAGAAAGAGAGAGAGAGAGAGATTAAATGTGTGTGAATTACCTGAGTTTGTGCATCACTCAATAGTGTTCGGCAGTAGCATCTCTACTAATAGTGAAACTGTAAGTTCATCTACTTCAAAAACGCAGTTATTACCTTGGTAGTGAGAAATGACAAAAAGTCACTAAACTATTTAACTATTTGCACGTGTATGTTTGGTTTTTTGCTGTTGTAAGCTGTAAGGACCTTTGAAAGCACTGAAATCATTTATCAAAGTGATATGGACATGTAATGCGGTCAAGACCTGCCTGGAGCTACTTTAGCCATGCATTTCCCTGAAAATAACTGCACACCTTAGAACATTCATCAACCAATCAGATTCAAGCATTCAACAACCCTGTAGTATAATAACTAACATGAACAAACAATGAACAATACATTTTTTACAGTATTTATTCATCTTTATTAATATTAGTTATTAAAAATAAAACAGGTCCATTAATTAATATTAACAGATACAATTTTTATTTTAATAATGTATTAGTAAATGATAAAATTAACATTAACTATGATCTTTAGAATAATTTTTAATTGTTAGTTTATGTTAATGAATGTAGTTAACTAATGTTAAAGGGGTCATATGATGCTGCTAAAACTAACAGTATTTTGGGTATTTGGTGTAATGAAATGTTTATGAGGTTTAAGGTTAAAAAAACACATTAATTTCCACATACTGTACATTATTGTTTCTCCTCTATGGCCCGCCTTTCTGAAACACGTCGATTTTTACAATGCTCATTGGTCTGAAAAGCGATCAGTCCTCCATAAAATGCGCTGGACACATCTGAATATTTGGGTTAAACTGTTCTGGAACAGTGTTGTAAATAAAACTTAACCACTGATTTCTAGTCGTGTCCTCTTTTGGAAGACCAAACAAAGTAGTTTCGCTTTCACAATGAAAAAGCGTCACACACCGCGGCCTTGAGTGAGCGGAGGCCGGCTTGAGTGAGCGGTGGCGGGCGGGCTTGAGAACGGTGCGGCAGGTGGATTCGACGAAGGAGCGGCTGGTGGGCTTGCGGCAACCACATGTGACGAACCCGGGCTGGACTCGGCTTCGTCCACGGTGAAAACCAATCCGGCGATCCACAGCGCGAAGTTGATGTATTTCCTCAGCGACCAGCACGGATCAGCTCCAGGCATGACGAAGCGGATATCATCCTCTTTTGGAAGGCCAACCAAAGTAGTTTCGCTTTCACAACGAAACACAGCGCCTTCACGACATGGCGGCGGCAACAACAATACTACAGCGAGAATAAAATTTACGCCTTCTTTCTTTGCGTGTACATTTGGGTGCATTATGCAAATATTCCCACATAGTTACCTAGATATGTGGGGGCGTGTTAGAACGAGCCGTTTTAGGTAGGCGTGGCTGACTCTTAACTTTTATAAAGAATATCTCTTTGGATTTGAGACTTTAGTCTTTGCAAATTTACAGATCTTCTTTATGCACCAAGAGCTTGTAACACTCCAAAGAGAAATTTAAATATCGTATCATATGACCCCTTTAACAAATGGTTTAAGACATGTCTGATTCCTAGCACTGGAATATGCCTGTTTTAATTGGAAATATCAACATAGTTTAGAAAATTCTACAAATATAGTATTGCTTTTTTGTCTAGTAGTAACTGATAGATGTGGCAAATATTTTAGAATTATCAGTGACTTTTTTTTGTTGAAACTTTTGGATGTTTCCTTGTCTGCTGCCTGATATGACAGCTCAAGATTGTCACTAGTGAAGGATGTGTGACTGGCTACATTATTATGTTATTATGTATGACGCTTTATGAGTTCCTGCGGCACCAGGGTGATTGGTCACATGACATTTATGGCGCACTTGATTGGCTCGTAAAAACCTGTAGCCCAGAACTAAGCACCCATGACCAAATCCCTCTGAGTTTTAGCTACTTTGTTGCTTAAATGCTTTTTTTTTCACTATGTTGTGCTCTGCTGGGTCTCTCTCATCCCCTTAATTTCACTCTATTTTTCTCCCTAATTTGCCATCACATTTTCCCATTTTTATGTGTTTATGTATGTGTCTCATCAACTTGGATATAATCCTGCTGCAAAAATTGCATGAAGCAAGCATTTTACTGTCAGAGGTTTAATGCAGTGACACCAAACGTGCACATGTGTGTGTGTGTGTGTCAGAGAAGAGAGCATGCCTGCACTGTCAGTCGCATTGGCCTCTTAAAGAGAAACCTCTGCTTTTCTGCTGTCTCTCTCTGCAGTGCCGCCCTCTCTCCTAATCTCTCACTCACCTACTTTCTCTGTCTCTCTTTCTCATTGCGGTTCATCTTTCTGCAGATCTTGCGTTCTTTCAGCCTGCGTGTCTGTTTGTGTGTGTGTGGCGGGATGGAGTCAGAGCAGGTTCATGTCGTGCTATCAGTGAGTCCGAATATTACAGTCTACGTTTGCCACTGAGACCGGCCTAAATTAAATTAAAGGAGGAAGACATCATAGAGAGGACTGGTATTCTGTAAGTCACATCTTGGAGAGGCTTGTGTGTGGTTTGTTTCAGGCTCATGCCTGTCAATAACACTGTGTGTTTTTTCTAGGCTGGTTTGGGGACTTTGTCTGTCATGCAAGACCTGAGGAGCGAATCGGAACGTCTCAATGAGATCAAGGGTCATTTGGAAATTGCCTTACTGGAGAAACACTTCCTACGTGAGTACTGGAAAAATATCTGTGCATGTATTCTATGTATGATATATGGAGTATAAAGCTGAACAGAAGTTGGGATGCCCTTTATGTATATGCACAGTGTTTCATTCATACCTACAGGTTATACTGTAGTAAGACTGGGCTCAGCATGGGTTGTATACCATAACAAAAATTTACCACGGTATGATATCATCCTTTTCAGTACCTGACCCAAATGACCGTGTGCTGCACTAATGTGAGTGAGAAGTTAGCACTGTAGCTTACTTCAACTGTTTATTTTAATTTGTATGATTTATGAAGCCTTTACTATATGACCATTATTCTTAAAAATACTTCTGGCCAGGGTCAGAAATTAACAAGGGCTTGTGGCAAACATGCAACTGGAAATTACAAAAAAAATACACTTGATATTTAACATTTTGTGGGGAAAATGCCACCGTACTGAATTCCTTAAGGTTGGTTTTATTACGTTTAATATATTTCATAATATTTTATTCTAGGGCTGTCTCTTTGAACAGAAGGTTTTGTTCAGAATTTCATTTAATGAATTCAGTAGAGCTTTTGTCATAAATTGATGAGATTTTCATCTGTCATAAAAATGTCCCTGAAAATCAGTTCCAGAGGTCAAATATTTAATATAAACATCATTTTATTACATCAGTCTGAATTCTTATTGCACGAGCCACATTTAAAGCTGCTGTAAAATAGCCGATATATGCTCACCACTGATTTCACATGAGTTTTGAAGAAGACTGTGTCTTATGTTGCTTTTCTTTATTTTAAATATATAGCATTTCAGTTTAAATTCAGGGCTCAGTTATGATCCAACACTCTGGTTTGTTCTTGTATGTCTCTTCTTTGCGTTTTCATGTAGGTAACGTATGTTAGTCTTCAGTTGTGTGAATGGCTGCAATACTTTTTTAACTCTTCTAGATATATGCTTCATTATACATCATGGTGTGTTGAAGGTTTACTGTGGTGACAAACTTTTAGCAGATAAATTGTAACCTCTGTATGACAGTGGGGATGTGTTTATGTGGTCATTTTACCACATGGCTTGTTTACACCAAGAACACAGCTAAAAAAGTTGTGCCACATTTATTGGTGCAAACAAATTACAAATGTTACCTAATTTTGGACTGAATATCCTGATCACCCTGAGTATGTGGATGTGTGAGAGAAAAATAATTTGTGGTACTTGTGTTTGGGTGTTGTTGAACGTTTGCAATCTTTTTTATGTGACGGAATGTTAGTACTATGATAGTAATAATTAAAACACCCACACTCTGTGGATAAAATGTTCTTTCTGCAGTTCCCATGAGAAAAACTGCTTCATGACGGAACTAAATAATGTCTTTATTAAAGGGATAATTCAGCCAAAAATGAAATAAATAAATAAGTCATCTACACGACTCTGTATATCAAGCCTTCTGAAATCTTCATTGTGAGGAACAAACCAAATTTAACTTATTCACTGATACTCCTTCTCTCTTTAGTGCTGCTCACTAAATGAAATCAAAATCAAGATGATTCTGAAAACATAATCTATTTTGTGAACTGGATCAACTGATTCACCGAAGATCGACTTAATGATCATTCCACAAGTGCATCACTTCTCTCATGAATAGCCGAAAAGAGCTTAGACTGGTCTCAAAATTTTCAGTGAATAATGACTTAAATAACTTGTATGGCTTATGAAGACTCTAGTACATGTCTCTTATGGACTATTTCATTTATTGCACCTTTATGTCCTTTTTGAAGCATGAAAGTATAAGTGGAAGAAACATACTGATGTGTACCTTAAAATGTGTACCTATGTACTGTATATATATATCCTTTATATATATATATATATATTGTGTGTGTGTGTGTGGTGTGTGTGTGTGACATTTATGGTAAAATACCGGCAGCTGTGTTTGCCAGTAATTTACCTTAAAAAAATATAGTAGAAATATTTTTTTAAAACACGTTATCAGATTGGTAAGTATCCATGTGCCATCAGGGGTTCAACCGTAATTTTACAAAACTACGAGAATACCTTTTGCGCATAAAGAAAACAAAAATAATGACTTTATTCACACCTTTTGTCTCCTCCTCCAGGGTGACGCGAGGAGACGAATTGTTGAATAGAAATTGTTGAAGAGTATTCTCGTAGCTTCGTAAAATTACGGTTGAACCCCTGATGTCACATGGATTATTTTACCGATCTCCTTGCTACCTTTCTGGACCTTGATCATGGTAATTACATTGCTGTCTATGGGAGGGTCAGAGAAGCGCTCAGAATTAATCAAAAATATCTTAATTTGTGTTCCGAAGATGAACGGAGATCTTACGGGTTTAGAACGACATAAGGGTGAGTAATTAATGACAGAATTTTCATTTTTGGGTGAACTAACCCTTTTAATGTAATTACAGTTATTCACCGTATATAGTACAGAAACTTACTGTTAACCAGTTAACAGGTTTTTACTGTAGAATTTTACAGTCTTTAACTGTTAAAATCACGTCCATTTTTACAGTGTAAGGGTATATACAATATAATTAGCTCAGTATAAAAACAATAGTTAATAGGCAGTCTATTCCCTGACAGGAAAACAATTAAATATGCGTGTGGGGGGAGTGATATGATCATTGTGTACATGACTGCAACAGTAAACATCGGAATGACATATGAACAGCAACTGAAGGTCATTAGTGAATGACACAGTCACAATCAAATGTTATATAAACCTAAGTGTGCCACTGTCAGCAGACTCCCACACACAGGAGAACCCATACATGAGCTCTGCAGAGGAAGTGAGACCGCACACACAAGCTAGAGGAAAATGAATGGGGAGAGAGAAATAAAATATGAAGCAGGAAAGGGATTACGGAGTGAAGCTGCTGGAGCATCGGGATAAGCAGTGTTATAGTCATGTCTGTGAGCTCTGATGTGTTTCCTTCCAGAGATGTAGCACATATATGTGAATGGGAGAAATTTTAAGACTAGAAATTACAACGCTGTAGTATTACCTCACTTAAAAGAGTCAACTGCTGTTTAGATCAAATTTAGAGTTTGTTTTCTCTTGAACACACATGAGATTAGCCTGACCAGATCATAGTTTTTGTGTGATTTGTGCCAAAGCTATAAAAGCTGTATTTGCTTGACTAGGGAATGCATTCCCTGGGAACTCGAACCATGACTTTGGCATTGCCCTTCTGGACTGCTTGAGCTACAGGATGTAATAATATACCTGATAATGACAATAGATTTTCTAAATGAAAGACTTGGCATGATGTGTCTTAAGCCATCGTTTTTTTGATTGAACCCAAGTTTGCATTGAATTGAACATGAATGAGATTTAAGCGCTTGTTTGAGGCCAAGATTTTCTTAAATATTTGACTGTTCATCACACAAAGCTATCGCCTCTTGAAATGTAGAATCCTATGGCCTGCTTTTACAATGCTTTTATTGTGCTTTTCTGTCATTTCTGGACTTTGATAGTGCAAATCACTTTTTTTTTGGGGGGAAATTCTTCTATTATGTTTCATGGACAAGAAAATCATGGGTTTCCTTTCCTCTTGTCCTTCTCCTCCTGTTCATTCAACTAAGTACATTTATATTTTACATTGATGCATTTGACTATCCAAAGTGACTTGCATTAAATTGAACCCATCTTGCTGTTGCTAGCATCATGATCTATCAGGTAGGCTCAAGATATTATTGATGGGAGTGTGTGTGGAACAGATGCTGAGTTTGACACTCTGCTGACATCAATTCCTACCTATGACTGAGAGTCTATTTTAAGTGTGTGTGTTTATCCCGTGTGTTGCCGTCTTATGGCTCTGACCCATTTAACACTGCATTACCAGTCATCGCAGAGTAGTTGTGCTGACATCACAGACATTTCCTGTTACACTTTTGTCTTCATCTTTCTAGACCTTAGATATATACACAATACATTTTAATACAAGTTTAAATATGCATTGTTTAACTAAATAGTTGATAATGATAATTGTGAATTTCCTTTTTATTTTTATTTATTTTATTTATGTTAATTATTATTTATTTTTGGAGGGGGATTATGGCTTTGATAAGTGACCTACAAAAAGGTTTACATTACATTTTGAATATTAGATTCAATGTGTTGTCAGACTTTTGAACCTCACTTTATATATAATGGTTTTCTGATGTGATTTATAGACATGATTGATGATTCATGGCAGCATGTGTGTGTCTGTTGCAGTGTCATAGTTCTATGTCCGTTAGGGTTAAGTAATGAGATTAAGAGATGAAAAGTTAATCGCCTTCTCTCTGGCAGCACACACCGAAAACACACAAAACCATATACAGTGGGGCAAAAAAGTATTTAGTCAGCCACCAATTGTGCAAGTTCTCCCACTTAAAAAGATGAGAGAGGCCTGTAATTTTCATCATTTGTATACCTCAACTATGAGAGACAAAAATGAGAAAAAAAATCCAGAAAATCACATTATAGGATTTTTAAAGAATTAATTGGTAAATTCCTCGGTAAAATAAGTATTTGGTCATCTACAAACAAGCAAGATTTCTGGCTCTCACAGACCTGTAACAACTTCTTTAAGAGGCTCCTCTGTCCTCCACTCGTTACCTGTATTAATGGCATCTGTTTGAACTTGTTATCAGTATAAAAGACACCTGTCCACAACCTCAAACAGTCACACTCCAAACTCCACCATGGCCACGACCAAGAGCTGTCAAAGGCCACCAGAAACAAAATTGTAGACCTGCACCACGCTGGGAAGACTGAATCTGCAATAGGTAAGCAGCTTGGTGTTAAGAAATCAACTGTGGGAGCAATTATTAGAAAATTGAAGACATACAAGACCACTGATAATCTCCCTCGTTATGGGGCTCCACGCAAGATCTCACCCTTTGGGGTCAAAATTATCACAAGAACTGTGAGTAAAAATCCCAGAACCACATGGGGGGATCTAGTGAATGACCTGCAGAGAGCTGGCACCAAAGTAACAAAGGCTACCATCAGTACACACTGCGCCCCAGGGACTCAATCCTGCAGTGCCAGACGTGTCCCCCTGCTTAGCCTGTACATGTCCAGGCCCGTCTGAAGTTTGCGAGAGAGCATTTGGATGAGCCAGAAGAGGATTGGGAGAATGTCATATGGTCAGATGAAACCAATTTAGAACTTTTTGGTAAAAACTCAACTTTGTTTGGAGGAGAAAGAATGCTGAGTTACTTCCAAAGAACACCATACCTACTTTGAAGCATGGGGGTGGAAACATCATGATTTGGGGCTGTTTTTCTGCAAAGGGACCAGGACGACTGATCTGTGTAAATGAAAGAATGAATGGGGCCGTGTATCGTGAGTTTTTGAGTGAAAACCTCCTTCCATCAGCGAGGGCATTGAAGATGAAATGTGGCTGTGTCTTTCAGCATGACAATGATCCCAATCACACCGCCCGGGCAACGAAGGAGTGAGTGGCTTCGTAAGAAGCATTTCAAAGTCCTGGAGTGGCCTAGCCAGTCTCCAGATCTCAACCTCATAGAAAATCTTTGGAGGGAGTTTTTTTTGTTGGGGAAAAAAAAAAAATCCGTGTTGCCCAGTGACAGCCCCAAACCATTACTGCTCTAGAGGAGATCTGCATGGAGGAATGGGCCAAAATACCAGCAACAGTGTGTGAAAACCTTGTGAAGACTTACAGAAAACGTTTGACCTCTGTCATTGCCAACAAAGGGTATATAACAAATTATTGAGATTAAATTTTGTTATTGACTAAATACTTATTTTTCACCATAATTTGCAAATAAATTCTTTGTAGGATTTTTAATGTGATTTTCTGGATTTTTTTTCCCTCATTTTGCTCTCATAGTTGAGGTATACCTATGATGAAAATTATTATCTTTTTAAGTGGGAGAACTTGCACTATTGGTGGCTGACTAAATACTTTTTCCCCCCCACTGTAAATATGGATTCAACCATATAAATTGGACATATTTCAATTTAAGCTGTATTATGTGAAAATGGACTACATTTAAGCTGAATGCTAAGTTTCAGAGTTGAAATGTTTATCAGAACGGCACATTGTTTAGTGCATGGAAGCTCAATTGTCTGGGACACAAAGAAAATCCAAAGATTTATCTGAGGCCTGGGTTTTGAAAACTACTCTTCACAATATCCATAACTGTAGCGTCTGCGTAGGATCATGCATGATAGTTGGACTGTTTATGGCTTAAAAGACCCCTTTTAGCCTTTTGACATTTGAATATAAATTACAGTTCTGGTCAGAGATGTTACATTTGTATAGGGGTTTTAAATTGCTAGATGGTTCTTCGCCGTCAAAGAAGATTAGAACCAGCCCCCACGAGAATCCTGGAATCTGAGTTCAAAAACATTCCACTTAGAGCTGTGAATGGCCAAACGAACACACACACACCCAAACTAACACACACACACACATAAAGACATTTCTTTATTTTAGACTATAATTAATCAGTTATAATTGTATCTGGTATATGCATGTGGTGTGTACATTCCCTTGTTAGACTAGATGAGTTACCACTCGTTATTTGTATTAGTTAAAGCCATAAAACACTTATATTCAGGTGTATGTGTGTATCTTTGGTTTAATCTATTCCAGATTATTGTTTCTTGGTATCAATGTCACCCGTTCTTCATTTCTCGGACAATGACGTACAGTATGTGATTGTGAAACGCATCATATGACTCGCACGATATTTTGGGTTAAAACTACGGATGTTCCAGACCGGCCATAAAGCATGCAAATGAGCCATAAAACAAGAGACAAAGAAAATTCTCCCGCTCAAAATCCATGTCTCACATTGGTCAGAACACACAGAATAGGAAATCTCAAAAACGATTAGCCCAAAATAAACTCGGCTCAGAAAACTTCTTCTTCGTTTGATACAACACCTTTCAGGACTCTCAAGACCTCCCTCTTGAGTTTTATTTTCCGGCAGTCTTTACTTTCAAGTAACGTTAGTCGCTGTAGACTTTTCCTTCAGAAGAACCAGAAGTAAAAACTTCCAGCTGACTCCTCACGAACTCATCAAAAGACCTCCGTTATCTACCGCATCCGGACTCTTCTTCAGCAATCGAAACCAATGCAAGTAACCGCTTGAAATTATTCAGATGCGTGTTTAAATTTCAGTCCCTTTTAAGGTGATTATTGGATTTTTTGATGATTTTTCAGAGGTTGTGGTTAAGTGATGTTAAATACTGCCATTCTTTTTCTATTCTCTATCTTTTCCTTACTTTTTTTCATTCTGTGTATATATGTTTTAGTTATTTATATGTTAGATATAGTTTTCAGTTATTAAATCCCTTATATTCACAACGAATTGTCTCTGTTTACTGTTCACAGTTCCAAGTCAATGAATGTTTGAACCTTTGCTACATTTGGCTAAGAATTACTGCTAGCACTGCACAAAGAAGGACAGTTTATTGTTCCGTGGCCAGAAAATAAATATTCCTTGAATTGATAAATGATTATATTGTCTGCTCGGTGGACGGACAGATCAAATGATTGTAATATTGATTCTGCTACAGTTATTTCGAAGATATAATCTAAATATTTATGAATCATAACCAGTTATAATTCTTCATAAATATTCCCCTTTTTAGAGCTATTAAATAATAATAAACGTTACATGTTTTGGCGTAGTCGGCAGGGTATATTCAAACTTGGTTTGTGAGCAAACAGTATCAATTTATTTGTGTTTGTATATTATGCGCGCAGAGTGAGACGAGACGCAGCGCGAACTCACTCTTTTGGATTGGATGGTTAAAAGCCACCTCCAGTACTGTATTTGAACAGCCTCTATGTGTCTAACATTTAGTCCACTGTGAAATATTAAAGTAAACTGCAGTTTATAATATTAAAATTGTTNACAACCACGAGGGCATCCTAAAGGCAGGTGCTGGTGTTATCTGGCTAAATGATCGACCTTGCCCACCACAATACTTCAAGCTGGGTCCACAATCATCACATTATGCTGAGATAGCGGCTATTCTCATAACCCTGTAGATAGCATCGACCCATAATATCAGAGAATTGCTCATCTGCACAGACTCCAACTATGTCACACTTGGCTTCACATGCCATCTTCCAGGATGGAAGCAAAATGGTTTCAAAACAGCAAACAACAAACCAGTTAAACACAAACACCTGTTCCAGGCATGCGACGACAACACATGTGAACATGATATGATCGTCTACTGAAAGAAAGTGAAAGGACACTCAAAGCAAAAATTGGGGGGTTTTTTCCATGGACAAGGACGCTCAAACGAGCCAACGGCATCACTGACCCTAGCCAAAGAGAGTGGCACTACACATGGCGCAGTTATGAGACTCACCAACAACCCTTAAAGTGAGCAGCAATAACCGCAGCAGCAAAACACTAAACCCACACAATGCCCACCACATCACAAGGAGCGCTTACGCTGGCTCCTCAAATCTCACTAATGACATTACCGACATGCACAAGCATTCTGACTCAGCCATCAAAACCATCTTCACCAAATCTCTGACACCTGCCAGGCCACCCGCTATCAAACCTGATGAACTTGATGCTTTCCAATCCTCAAACGCGCTCATTCAACCAACACACCTGAGTGGGAGGTGATAAAAAACAAACTTCTTGTTTAGTGACCCCTGATGACTACTCACTGCCATACAAGGCTTGTAGGTATGCCACAGCTGCCTAAGGGGAGGTGATGCTGAGTATGCTCACGCGCACATGCTGGGGACCCACGCACAAGAGCCAAGAGACGGAACGCTAACAAGTGCATATGGGCCCGCCGCCAGCAAGATGTGGCCAGACGTGACAGTGAAAGGAGCTTGTCCTGCTGGCCAAGTCAACAGTCTAAAGCACAAATACCACAGAGCCCACCCTAGCAGGCGCAGAAGGAGTCACAGATTGTCGCTGGTGGTCAGACTTGCAAAGTGACAATGGGTCGGAACCCGTACCCAGTCAACAAGAGTGGAGAAAAAGCACGTATTTAGCTTCAACAGTCGGTGGGCCATTCATCAAAGTGGGCGAGATGCCCTCCGCAGACCCAACAGACATACAAGCCCCTGGCTCAAATACAGCATATCTCCGGCGTTGAATCACATTTTCTCGCAGGTTCGGCTGTCGCTGTAGAGGTACCAACTCAGACAAGAGAAGCCACCCGAGTATGTCCACGGGAATGGACAGATAATGCAGTCAGGACTTTGAAACTCATCGGGAGTCAAGCAGCACAAACGGCCAAGACATCAGTACCAGCCCACAATTTTTCGGGCCAGTGGAGACGAGACGAGATAGGACGGTAGATCTAGTATCATACGAACATATGAGTCTGCCCAACCAAAAGGAAGCGGGATGTGAACTGCCCACTGTGTGCTCAGAGCATCAGGAGCAACGGCCACAAGATATCAACAGAGTGTGCCTCCTTATCTGGAAACTCATGACAGGCGGCAAATGAACCATTGCCCTCAGCACCTGACTGCTCAGAGAAGCCAGGAGACTCTAATACCTAGGCACGCTACACCGAGCCTCATCATACCCGCAGAACTACGACCGGCATTTGAGAAGCTACAATCTTGCTTTTTGGCACCAAACAAACAACTCCAAAAGAGAGGCCAAGAGGCCCAGAAGAGCATGTATTACGAACGGAAGGCGTCACACAAAGAACTGGATGTGGGCGGCAGGGTCTGGTACTACAGCTACGCACAGCCTCCTCAGACAACCTTTCATCGGCTATCAAAGAAGTTTCTGCCACACTGGAAAGGACCACATGAGATTGTGGACAAACTCTCCCCTGTAGCATATCGGATATTAGCAAGCTGATGTTAGTCGGTGGACCTAGAAAAGAGACGACGTTTTTCAAATGGGTCCATCGTAACCAGATCAAGAGACATGTGGCCGCTGGCAGGGAAGGGCAGGGGGAGGCTAGTGCGAACTAGGCCTTGCTATAGTCTTCAAACAAAGACTGTCTTGAACAGACAAGAACTTCCCTCACTGATCCACTGCCTTTCTCCCTTTTTCTTTGAACCAGGATGCTGCTGTGGCTCTCCATCCTCTGCCTCCAGCTAAACAGAGGACAGCCGCAACCCGATATCACATCACCAGACCAAGCATCAGGCATTGCACTGAGGGACCAACATGGACTTCTTATGACCAACTGTAGGACTCACACACAGAAGGTGTACGTCCGACTCGACCCTCGAAATGTCTACCGGACACATTATCCCCGGGCAGCTGCACACTACAGTTGGGCAGGTGCCTAATGGACTGAGAATACCCTCCCTCACGCAGAAGCCGATATCAAACACATGCTCTCTCAGTTGCAGAAAATGACTGTCACTCAAGCAGAGCTAAGCGGACATAACAGGCGTGACAAACGATTCCTAGGGGCCTTGCTCGGAGCTGCTGCTGCTGTTGGAACCCTGTTCAACCTGGGAGTGACCAGTGTCAACTCCGTAAGCCTATCTTCCCTGAGGAAACATGTAAGGGAGATCCAGACTGAGATGCCCCAGCTGAGAGAACAACTCACACTACAGGGCCAAACCCTACAGACTATAGGCAAATCATTGAAGGGCATCCTGGTGGTTCTGAACACCCACAGTGTCCTAATGAACCAAACTGTTACCTCCATGAAACAGTTATTCTCTGTGATACAGAATGATGTTGCCCAAACTCAGCTGGTCACAGCACTGATGTCTGACATGCTCCGTGAGATGAGCTCCTCCACTGACAGCCTAGCCATGGGTAGAATTCATCCATATCTGGTGCCCCTGAGCCTAGTACAAACAGCGTTATCCTCTGTAACTACCCGTCCAGCAGACCCTCTTCAAGCCCACCTTGCCTACTCCCTGGGAGGGTCCATCCTGCTACATGTCAACCCCGAGCAGAGCGAGATGGCGTTTCTTCTGAATCTACCCATAATTGAATCCGACCACATTTACAGACTCAAAGACATTGTCAATGTTGGATTTTGGCAGGGAAACACTCACATCAGAATACACACACCAGATATGGTAGCCTACCACGACGATAACCCACAGTTATACTTGGCCCCAAACCTGCGCATATGTACCCTGACCAAAGACATTCATTATCCCTGCCCCAGCAAGCCCTTCCTCCGAGACAACACTGAATGAATCTGCGGGTTACAACCCATGCAAAGAGAGACACTCTGCCCCGCTGAGGCCAAGTCTCGCTCACAAGTCACAGAAACACAAGCAGAGATTGTGGCAAATCGGTGGCTCGTCAACACGCCCACCCGTACCGCCACACTGACCTATGACCAGCACGACACTGCCACCCGTGTCAGCCTGCCCAACCAGAGTATGTGGATTCAAGTGCCCAAAGGTGCCATCCTCCACCTCAGTGACCTGGCGCTGTACCACCTTCCACGTGAAGAGTACCAATCCGAGGTAGAAATGCCAGACTTCTTCAGGGACCACAATCTCACCCTGGAAACTGAATTGGAACTGAGCATTGAGAAAGGGGGGTCCCAGATGATTGACATCACCCCAATCGACACAGCCCTCCAAGCACTGTCCCGGATGCCTGTCCAGAACACCTTTCCCGTCGCTCGATCCTGGACCTCTGCCGACACGGCACTTTGCCTTGCCACAGCAATCGGGTACACCCTAACACTCGGTCTTGCTTTTGTCCTGTTTAACAGAGTCAACGGGGTGCAAAGGTCCATGAACAGGTGCACAGCTACCCTTCCTCGAACCTTCAAACAGAGCCACCGGAAGAGAGAGGGACCCAGGGCAGAGACAATGCTGAACCTGACCAAGGTTAACACCCATGCTGAGGATCCGAAGGCTGAGGAAAATTAGGAGCCACCTGCTATCTGACAATCCTGATTCACCTGCCATCTGACAATCCTGATCCACCTGCCATCCGAGAATCAGGATCCACCTGCCATCTAGCTATTATGATCCACCTGCTACCCGATCATCATGATCCACCTGCTGTCCGACCATCATGAAAACTGTTGTCTGACGAAGTGTGCAGGTGAACTTCGTCAGCCAAAAGGGGGGCTGTAGCGTCTGCGTAGAATCATGCATGATCTTTGGGTTTTATGGCTTAATAGACCCTTTTAGCCTTTTGACATTTGAATATAAATTACAGTTCTGGTCAGAGATGTTAATTGTATAGGGGTTGTAAATTGCCAAAAGGTTCTTCGCCGTCAAAGAAGATTAGAAAAAGCCCCCACCGAGAATTCCTGGAACTGAGTTCAAAAACATTCCATTCGAGCGGTGAAGGGCCAAACGGAAACACACACACCACCCAACCTAACACACACACACACATAAAGACATTTCTTTATTTTAGACTATAATTAATCAGTTATAATTGTATCTGGTATATGCATGTGGTGTGTACATTCCCTTGTTAGACTAGATGAGTTACCACTCGTTATTTGTATTAGTTAAAGCCATAAAACACTTATATTCAGGTGTATGTGTGTATCTTTGGTTTAATCTATTCCAGATTATTGTTTCTTGGTATCAATGTCACCCGTTCTTCATTTCTCGGACAATGACGTACAGTATGTGATTGTGAAACGCATCATATGACTCGCACGATATTTTGGGTTAAAACTACGTATGTTCCAGACCGGCCATAAAGCATGAAAATGAGCCATAAAACAAGAGACAAAGAAAATTCTCCCGCTCAAAATCCATGTCTCTCATTGGTCAGAACACACAGAATAGGAACTCTCAAAAACGATTAGCCCAAAATAAACTGTGCTCAGAAAAACTTCTTCTTCGTTTGAGACAACACCTTTCAGGACTCTCAAGACCTTCCTCTTGAGTTTTTATTTTCCGGCAGTTTTTACTTTCAAGTAACGTTAGTCGCTGTGGCTGCTTCTTCAGAAGAACGAAGTAAAATTTCCAGCTGACTCCTCACGAAAAGCTCATCACACAAAAAAGGACCTCCGTTATCTACCGCATCAGGACTCTTCTTCAGCAATCGAAATCAATGCAAGTAACCGCTTGAAATTATTTAGATGCGTGTTTAAGTTTCAGTCCTTTTTTAAGGTGATTTTTGGATTCTTTGATGATTCTCAAAGGTTGTGGTTAAGTGATGTGAAATACTGCCATTCTTTTCTATTCTCTATCTTTTCCTTACTTTGTTTCATTCTGTGTATATATGTTTTAGTTAGTTATATGTTAGATATAGTTTTCAGTTATTAAATCCCTTATATTCACAACGAATTGTCTCTGTTTACTGCTCACAGTTCGAAGTCAATGAATGTGTTGAACCCTTGCTACATTTTGCTAAATCACTGCTAGCACTGCACAAAGAAGGACAGTTTATTGTTCCGTGGCCAGGAAAATAAACATTCCTTGAACTGATAAATGATTATATTGTCTGCTCAATGGACGGACAGATGAAATAATTGTAGTATTGATTCTGCTACAGTTAATTCTAAAATCTAATCTAAATATTTATTATTAATCATAACCAGTTGTGATTCGTCATAAATATTCCCCTTTTTAGAGCTAATAAATAATAATAAACGTTACAACATATGACTGGGAATAAGTGTTACATAACAGTTCCTAATGAATACACATCAGAGCTGAGGATTCCTTTTCCTGCATTATTTACTCTCAATGTCCCAGCCTTAACAGCAGACTGCTCTAAATTAGCTATTCTCTTTACTATTATTTATATCCCATGTTTTCTGTCTCGTATTTCCCTTTCCTCCCTCCACACAGTAGACATCATGTTTTGTTAGGTTTCCAGAAAGAAACTAGAACAGGTGATAAAAATAATTTATAGTTTTTGCCAAAATTGTTTGATGCGTAGTTTAAAACGATCACAAACAAATTTTGTTTTACATAAAATAAGACCAACCAAATATCAGTAGAATTTGTTTTGTTTTGTACGACCCATGTATTATCATCTTGTAAATTTTGTTGTGTGCATGAATTTCACTGTAGAGTGTAACAGTGCCCACCCCCTTTTTCAGCAGGGTTGGATCCAGACAGTTTTTTTTTTCATTATTTGACCCATAGGGATTTTTAAAAAGTCTTTGTTAAAAGCCATGAACCAAGCCAACCAGCCATGAGGTTAATCATAACATTACAAACTTCAGTTTGAAGCAAAAAAAATATTAGAAAATTGTACAAAAATAAAAAGATACAAGACTGTGTAACACCACAGCTTTTTTGAGTGAAAGGATGGTGAACATGAGAATTGAGTATATATAATATATAGATATAATCTATAAATATAGATATATATATATATGTATACATAATTTGTTTTGCATTATTTGTGCTACAGACATTGTTGATGAGAAGTGTACAATTACTTTTCTAAGCAGTCAGACTTACGGTTTTCAACTTGCAGACAATAAAATGGACTAAACTGAAAGAGGGACCGAAGTCACATGTAGGTTTCAGAATATGAATAATCCCCAGCAACCACTCAGAACCTCCTAGACATTTCAAAACACCTTAACAACCACATTCCAAAACCTGTCAATAGCCTAATGGTTAGTAGTAGTGGGGGTGTTTTGTATGGGCAAACACCTCTGACATTTCTTTAGAAATGTAAAAAATTTAATGTAAAATAAAGCATCATTGGTTGCTTGTCAGATTTGTCTCTTCATTGTGGCCTTGACTTATAATTAGTATGACAGTAGTGCCGCTGGCAGGAACTGTGACAGCCTGTAAAATATCAGCTGAAGAGTGGGACAGAATTAGGCCAGTGAGTGGGCCAACATTGATCCAGAGCTCTTTACACAGAAGAGAATAAAATAGCAGAAAGAGAAAACAAGGATGTTAAAAGAGATTAATATATGAAAATGACTTTCATTATACCTCTAAAAACTCTAGTCTTGGTAATTTGCCCCCCTGGAAGCGCCCCACACATTATAATGATAAATGCCAGCAGAAGCCTGGTGGTTCAGATGGCCTCATCCTGCTGGGATTTGATGCTATATACAGATACATCGTGCCAATGTCATTTCCCTCAGTACTCCTCCAAATTTGTTCCTCCTAAACTCTGAGAGACTGTCTCTTATTTACTACACCCACACCCTCTCCTCCACTTTCTCTTCCTTTCAGGCAGGTTACTATGCAACAGCGGCATTCAGTTAGGGGTTTATTGTTGCTCTGAAAGGCTGCCGCTGACTCAGAGAGAGAAAGCTTATGTTTCCTCTCAGATGAACGAGAGGTTCACTGCTGTGAAAGGCAGCACACATCACAGTACAACAATAAGCCAACCATATCTCAACCCAAGGCTCGCAAAAGCAAGAACAGTGTCTCAAAGATCTCACCAAGAATAATTAAAGATGATGGCAGAATATTTACTAGAATATTGTTGTTTTTAACTTAATAATGATCTCCTCAACCTTAAAAATGGATAATGTCTCAATAACAATCTCTAAAACAAATTCTTCAAGTGACTCCCTAGACACCCTAGTACCCAGACTCAAAACAATGCCAAACTCCTAAAAGACCTAAACTATTACCTATTAACTAATACCTAATACTCCCTACAGCCCCTTAAGGCCCAGAGCCACTTTAATACCAGAACTCCTCAGATTAAAACCTATTTGAGACTCCAAAAGTCTCAAAATATTACCAAAACTCCCTAAAGACCTAGACTAATACCAGATTCTCTATGGCCCAAACCAATACCAGGCCCCTCAAGTCCCAGAGCCACTCCAGTACCAGACCCCCTAAGACTAAGCCTATTTCAGACTCCCAAAGACTGTAAAGGCAGCTAAAATCCAGACTAATATCAGACCCCCTAAGAGCCAGATGAATACCAGGCTTCCCTAAAGCCCAGTCCCACAACAATAATAGGCCCTCCCGCAAGACTCAGGCAATGACAAATCAATAACAGTTTGCCTAAGACCAAGGCCAATACTGGATTTCCAAACACCAGACTCAGACCAATACCACACCCCATTAGACTAAGTCCCAAACTAATACCAAACACCCCAAGAGCCAGGAAAAGAGAAAACCCCTAAATGCAAAGACCCAACACCAAAATTCAAACCCAAAAATTCAAGACCTGTTGATCCAACCCCAATAATATAAAAGAGAGAAAATGCTGATGTTTAAAACACATGGAGACTTTGTACGGTGGCTCAGTTGCCCTTCTGATCTCAGATCCAGACCAAAAAAAAAAAGTGATGGTTTTTAGATCATCATAGATGGACCAAGACCACAATATTTTAGCTTTGTTTAATAAAATAATGGAACACAAAAATAAAGCAATGGTCATCCAATGCTATCTGATAGCTTTTGGTAATATCAAAGTAGAAAAATTATGATTGATATGGTTATTGGTGCTTGGTTAAAATAATTGGAACTGAATCTCCTGCCTCTGAGGTATAGTTGTAAAACAATATTAAAGTTAAACTGATACTCTTAGATATTTTTTAAAATGTTCAGGGAAACCTGAACCTTTATTCCTAATGGGGCAACACTGTTTGAGCATGCAAACTATGAATGGAAAAATTCAAATGGATCCATTTTTAACAACAGCCTGGTTAACATTACTTAACCTGAGTCATGCAAATGTCAGGACTGAATTACATGACCATGTTGAGTTTGGTAACGTCACTGTATAGTCTTTGTGTTAGTACATTGCTCTATTTCAAACAACTTGCTGCTCAGTGTTGTGAAAAAGACCTTACAGAATGTGAGCAAAGTGCCAGAATGGCCAGTGGCTTTCTCTGGTGAATAGAGCTTTTGTTTCACCTCAATCAGCAAGGAACAATAGTTTTCCTCTAGGTGCGTAATCCACCCGCAGGTTTTAGATGGAGTCTGCTGAGTTACATTTTATGATTGTTGTCATAAGAGTTGTAGTAGGCAGTATAGTGGATGCACACCTACATAATCTATTGGATGCCATCTTCTTGATCCTACAGTACATTTCCTGCCATTTGGACTAGTTCACAGCAAGCAAAACTGGCCACAAGTATTTGGTGCACCAAGATGCAAAGACAAACCTCAAGGAGCCTTTTGTTTGTGGATTTAGAAAATCACTGGGTGCTTGATAACTGAAAGCTACTTTACTTCGATTGGACATCAGGTCTTAATGCATGGAGGCCTTTTCTCTCAGATATGGACTTCTTCTGCAATGGAATCACAGATGACCTCAAAGGCAACCTCAGCCTAAGTGAGCAAGTGACCGAATTTTCATTTTTGGATGTACTGTTGCTGCTTTAAGTTTTCAAATCTGTATTACTAATTCTTTATCTGGAGTGGTATTTAGCTTCCATTGCTTTTTAAAAGTTTAGTATTTAGGATAGTTAATGTACTTGTCCTGTGGCATCTGCACATTTTCACACACTGGCTGAGAGTATGATGGTGTGTTGTGACAACACTAAAACAGGTCATGCCCAAAGCTATAGTCCCATGATGCAGTGAAGTGTGACAGTATGACCAGAACAGCAAACCAGGCCACTGGTCAATGCTAATTACACAAGCAGAGACCGAATGAGGGAGGAATTGATAGCAATAGTAGAACATTCGTTCTGAGCTAACAGGGAGTTTGTTAGCTGTTAGCTTTGTTAGCTGTGTTGTTAGTATTTCTCCAGGGCGGGGTCATTCATCTCTGCTGTGCTCTTAATAGGTTTACATGAATTGTTGCCATGCTTAGTAAGAGTACATGTAAACTTCCCTTACCGAAAATAAGTATACTTCAAGTTTATTTTATTAAGTATACTTAAGTAAAGTTCAAGTATATTTTTAAGTATACTTTATGTAGTAGGTATACAAATATCAGTGTACTAGTAGTATTCTTGTAAGTGTACTATTTCAATACTCCTTGGGACTAAATTGGCCCACTTTCTAGTATATAAAAGCATATTTTTAAGTGTCCTTTAAGTATAACAGTAGTAAACTTTGAGTACACAACTAGTTTACATCAAAATGTTTAGCTTGTACTGTGACTATACTAAAAGTGAACTTATAGGTATACTGATAGTTTACTAATTAAATACTTGTACCATTTTTAGTACACTCTGAAGTATAGTCTCAGTAAACTATTAGTTTAGTAGTTTTATACTGCAAGTATACATGTACGTTTTCTTTAAGTGAACTTTACATCATACTTTAAGTATACTACTATGTCCCTATTTAGGTATTAATTTGTTTGTTTTGTTATATGAATATCTGAACATACAAAACATCAAAAGAAAGAACAGGGTATCTGCTTGTAAACAAAAACATTTTAATCTAGCGTCATGCATTTTTTTTATGAACACTTGAATGTGGGTAAGTTTCATGAATAAAAAAGTTAATAAATAAATAAACAACATTTTGAGCAAAAAGATGAAAAAAGACTATGAATTGGATTCAGAATGATAATCCAAACGTAGATGAAGTCAATCAACACCCCAAAGCGTGCCAGTCATTACCTTTCGTGGTCGACTTAGTCCTGTTTTATGTCTGATGATTGTGTTAGATTACATGTGGAAGCATCTGTTGTTTCGGTTTCTTCTTCACTTGTGTTTTGGAAATTATGTAAAGAAGATTCTTTTCTACCGGATAACAATGAAAACATGGATTCCCGGAGCGCGAAGTATAGCTCAAATTTATTTAGACTTTTTCTATGTATAAGTCAAGTATACTTAAATGTCATTTTAAGTATATTTCTGAGAAGTATATAAAGCACATTTCTGAAAAGTAAATCAAAAGTAGACTGAAAGTATACTTTCCTATTTTTTAGTTTAAAAGAAGTATACTAATAGCACACTTGAATAAACTTCTTTTTCGTAAGGTTTCCTAAGACCAGCAACCTACAGTACAAGTGACCGCTTGTGAACTTTGCTTCAGGTTGTTTCACTGGGAGGTCTTTGATGGCATGCCCACAGTCAAACTATTCAAACTATTATGACATCATCAATTTGAGTAGTTGCCTGTCTTTACATGTCAGCCAAAACAGTGTTTTTCCTGTCTAAGTGGGAGTTTCTTGACAGGAATAAGCTTTAAATCATACTTTATGCTGAGAGATGGGATGTGACTCAAAAACAGGCCAGGACCTACTCAACACAGCATTTCTTTTTTTTTATTTGTTATTAATATAATTATGTAACTCATCCAATTCATTGCAAGTGTGAAAAGAGAGCCCACCCAAAGGCTATTCTGATTGGCTGTGATTTGTGGTAGATTTTGTTGAGTCTTGTTGCCAATGCCATATTGTGTTGCGTCACAATAGAGAGAAAAAAAAGAGTTCTGTTGGTCAAGAAATAAGAGACTTGGACTGAAATCAAAACGCCATATGTTTGAATCCCATAAAAATACTATTTATCTAAAACAGAAGTAACTGGATGGATTTTATTTGCATTTGTTTCAGAAATATACTGATTGTATTAACTAAACCTGAGCAGTACATGGATATTAATATAACATCCCTCGCCCACTATGTTTGGTTTGCCTAGACAGCAGCAGAAGTGAGATGGGACGGTTGGCTGCAGGGAGAGATAAATAGCTCACAGAGCTGCTTAGAAAAAGTTATTTGTAAGGAAACAATTTCAATTAAAATGGTGAGCAGAACTAAGATTAGGCGCAATCCTGTATATCGCCTATGTCAGGATCCGCCACGGGGATATAAATGGGTTGGCCTTAGAATTTTTTCCCCTTGTAAGTCTTTGTGTAATTGCTTTTATATTGAAATGTTTGAGAACAACATAGACACTGTCAGTGGAGCTCTCAGAGTAATTTTCAATGTCTTTGTGTTGTTCTACCAATACTAATAATGTTCCAGTGTGAAACCATTAGCAGAGGAAGTCAGTGAGGTTTTATTCAGGGACAGATGGATGGGGATGGATACATAAAATGACCTCACAGCCTGACACAGTTAGGCCGGTTTGAGTGTGTGTAACAACTCTGAGAGCTCCTGAATCTTTTATAAGGTCTGAACAGGTGGACATGAAATTAGCTTGTGTATTTGTGCTATTAATTTATCACAGTGCTCTGACTCTGAATTTGAGGTACACATACACAGTTTGTCATTTCCCTTTATTCTGGGTAAATATTGTTTGTTTATTGTATATTTTAAGATGCTGCAAATGATGACATTTTCTTGAATTTTAATTATAAACTAGCCTTAGAAGAAAAACATATACAGTACTTCTTCGCTATAAAAACAAATCAGTTTTTTTATTAAGTGCAATTTAAGTGCACTGCTTCCAGATTGCTAAGAGATAATAATGGACATTATGATATTAAAGAGAGGATACTGTGTGCACATTAATGTATGCACTTGACACTTTGTACTAAATAAACACAATGCTATAAGATTCCAGTGACAAGCACTTTGTTTCCTTTTTCATTTATTTTCAAGATCTGTGGTAAATTAGCCAATGAAGCTTTCATTATGGCTTATAGTCATGCACAATGATATTTTAATTAAGATTATACCTTTTAACACTATAGAAAGCACATAATCAGTACCTGAGATTATCATCTTTTGACACACAGTTTATCTTGTCCAGATGCAAAGCTGCAGAAATGTTTCTAATATATAATTTCCTGTCGCTTGTCACATATTGTTGTCATGGCTGTCTAGGACAAAAACTCTGATTAAATTTGACAGATACCTTTTATCATGTTTTGCACCATTTGCATCTGGTTAGGACATGGTATTATGATGTTTACATTAATGCAAATGCATAACATTCATATTGAATGAGTAAACAGCAAGATGACTGCATTTACTAATGCTATATGTTTTATGACTAATGTTAATGTCTATTAAAATAATAATTAAAAGATGTGCCAGTTATCATGAAGTTCAGTTTTCCTTGGCCTAGTTTTATAAAGTCATGTCACATTTTATATGAGTGCACAGACAGTGTAGTTGTTATCTTAAAGGGGTCATATGATGCGATTTCAATTTTTTCTTTCTCTTTGGAGTGTTACAAGCTCTTTGTGCATAAAGAAGATCTGTAAAGTTGCAAAGACTAAAGTCTCAAATCCAAAGAGATATTCTTTATAAAAGTTAAGAGTCAACCACGCCTACCTAAATTGGCTTGTTCTAACACGCCCCCACATGTCTACGTCACGATATGGGAAGATTTGCATAACACCCCGCCCAAATGTTCACGCAAAGAAAGAAGGCGTAACTTTGACTCTCGCTGTAGTATTGTTGTTGCCGTGTGTGTTCGTTGTGAAAGCGAAACTACTTTGTTTGGTCTTCCAAAAGAGGACGATATCCGCTTCGTCATGCCTAGAGCTGATCTGTGCTGGTCACTGAGGAAATACATCAACTTTGCGCTGTGAATCGCCGGATCGCCTTTCACCGTGGACGAAGCAGAGTCCAGCCCGGGGTCGTCACATGTGGTTGCCGCAAGCCCACCGGCCGCTCCTTCGTCGAATCCGCCTGCCGCGCCGTTCTCAAGCCCGCCCGCCTCTGCTCACTCTAGCCCGCCGTGTGTGACGCTGTGTGTTTCGTTGTGAAAGTGAAACTACTTTGTTTGGCCTTCCAAAAGAGGACACAACTAGAAATCAGTGGTTAAGTTGTATTTACAACACTGTTCCAGAACAGTTCAACCCAAATATTACGGATTATATAATATGTTTTTCATATTTAAAGGATTTGTCACTGATGATTCAAACTTGAGTTTTGAGCAGTGTAGAGTAGCGCTTGTTGTTTGTCATTTCTCCGATCACAAATGCAGACACGGTTTTATGTTTACACAGCGCGATGCAACGCAACGCGTAAAAAGAAATCATTATAATCCGTAATTATGCCCCCACTGCATGCAACAAATGCCTCGTTTATAATGGGTTTTAATGTTTATGTCTCGTTGCTCTCTTCCTCTTCTTCGCTCCGGCCAGGACACGGCATCACAATATGGTAAGGGGCGTAACATTTCCATCACACGCTTGTAGTATTCGGCCAATCACAACGCACTGGATAGCTGGCCAATCAGAGCACACCTCGCTTTTCAGACCGATGAGCTTTGTAAGAATTGACGCGTGTCAGAAAGGCGGGCCATAGAGGAGAAACAATAATGTACAGTATGTAGAAAATAATGGGTTTTTTTAACCTTAAACCGCATAAACACATTTCATTACACAAAATACACAAAATAATGTTCTTTTTAGCAACATCTTGAACTCTTTAAATTAACAGATAAAATATGTGATGCACTTATGTGTAAAGAATTTCACAGAACAGTGCATCCTGGGAATTGACCCCTTCATGCTGTTTGCTCTTTTAGAAAAATCTGTGAGCATATTATGTTTTTGAACATGTACCATAGAAATACAAGGGTATTCAATGAAGTATGATAATCATTCAGTATCATGGTATATATTTAAGGGTTAGTTCAATCAAAAATGAAAATGTTGTCATCAATTTTTACTTCCTCTCATTTTTGGAAACAAATAAAGATAGTTTTTAAGAAACCTGAGAGATTTCTGTCCATCCATAAGGTCATAAAGGCTCCAAAAATGTCATTAAAACAAACCATGTGACTAATGTTTTAATTCAGATTTTGGGTGCGAAAACAAAACAAAAATTTAGGGGTGCTCCGATCAGGGTTTTTGAGGCCGATCACCGATCACAGAAAGCAGTATCTGCCGATATCTATCTTTTTAAAGCCTTCTTTTTATCATTTATAACTACCGGTATTTATATTGATACTCCAATCAGGATTTTTAGACATTTATTCAGGGCCTGAATTTCGTTTTTGAAAATGAGGGGAATTCCCCTCTTAGGTGACTTTTGTGAGAGGGGAAGCAGCACAGACTGTGCTTTCACAGAAGAGTCCGCTACTGTTCCGTGGCTGTTTACCACAAACACAACATTTAACCATTATTTTGATTTCAAATGCAAACATTGTCACTGAAAATGCAGCTCACTTATAGACAGACGCGATGTGTGGTGATTTGAAGCCAATTGCGTATTTTGAGAGAGAAAGAGAGCGAGAGAGCGCGGTGATTCACTCACGCTGTTTGTGAAATTACGTCTCACACAAGGTTTTCACATTACTTTATAAGTTATTTAATGAAAAAGTACTTTATTTTTTGAATTTATATATTCTGTCAAATTTCAAGCTATCCATAATGTATAAAAACAATAAATGTTTAGTTTAATCTCCTGTGACTAAAATGCAATGTGTATTCATGAAATACATCAGAAAGAATGGCTCATATCTCTGTTCATCTGTCTGGTGTTTGTGTAGTCATTCTGAAATTGCTTTGTTGTGCAGGATGGGGAACTATCAGCACTTCAGTAGGTCGCTTCACTTCAGTTATTGGTGCCTTATGGCGACTACTTCTGTCTGTGGGGGTGATGTGAATCTACTGACATAGAGAGAGATTGTGAGGCACAGTTTGAAGGGCTATTATTACGGATAGAGAAAAAGAGTGATGGGAGAGGGAGAACCAAAAAGATACAGAGACAGAGTGGCATATATATGTCATGACCTTCCCAGAATTCTTACCATGACTGGCTTCATATTGCTTATCATTTCCATTATAAGAAACTGTTGCTAATTTATACTCTGTGGTATAATTAAACAATAAGTAACTAGAGGCCTTTCTATATTGTTAATACAGTCACATTTAAAGGCTGCTGTTGAAGAGCATTTCAATTGTAAATTTAGATTTTTAAAACTTAATTATTTTAGGATGCTGGCTAAGGTAGCTGCTGAGTACTTATGTAAACTGTATACAGAGAGGCAGCTCACTAGTTTTTTAAACACTGGGGTGTGACTATATGCCAACATTTTGGTCCATGTTAGACAAGGATATGCTGTGACCCAGCTATTACCCCTGTTAAACGTTGCACTAAACTTCCTGTTACGCACAATAGGCTGGTACATTTAAAACTCACCTCGAGAGACCAATCTCTTTCGCTGTGCATGCATGCTGGTGTCCTCTTGGGTCCAGGAAGGGAGCGTGGAGAGTCTCCCGCGGCGATGTGAGCCACCTGACCTGCAGTCCGGATTGCAGAGCATGTATGATGCCGCTGCTGGGCCAGGATGCCGGGCCACTATTCCCCTCGAGTGCTGTGGGCCAGGGAAAGATGAGCCACTGGGATGAAGCCAACCGCCCCTCATCCCAGAGAGACAGAAGCGTGTTCAGCCGCCGGACCCCGCCCCTTACCTGGACCCCTCCTTTCTGAACACTGCCCTTCTTTCATGATTCTCCAGCACAACGAGGACACCAGATCCCCCATTTATTTTGGACACTCCTTCCCCTTGGATTCTTTATTCCCTGGTTTAGACATTTTATGTTTTATTTCTGTTATGTTAAAGCCTCTCCGAGGCCTGACACCACACCCTCTGTTTCTGTCATTTGCTCTTCCTGCCACACACAACCCCAAAAATTTTTCCAAAAACCTCAATAGTGCTGCTTGAAAGATTGTGAACCCTTTACAATTTTCTATTAAGGTCTGGAATTTGATTTGGCCATTCCAAAACAAGAACTTTGTTTTTCTTTAACCATTCTTTGGTAGAACGACTTCTGTGCTTGGGTTGTTGTCTTGCTGCATGAATGTGGGCAGTCGTGGCCTAATGGTTAGAGAGTGGACTTGTAAAACCTTAAGTTGCGGTCAGTCTCAGGCCGACAGGAAGTGGTCGGGTAGCTGGACTGATACCTGCGCCTCTTCTCTTCCACCTTCAATACCATGACTGAGGTGAGACCCTTGAGCAAGGCACTGAACCCCAAACTGCTCCCCGGGCGCCTCGAATGTGTCCCTACTGTGTGAGTGCACTTGGCTTTTTCAAGCCGAGCACAATTCATAGTATGGGTAACCATAACCCTGCCACACTTCACTTATTAAAATTTTCCTTAGATTTTTGGTATAATTCAATGCATTGTTCCATCATATGGCACTGAAATGCATCTGGGCCAGGACAGCCTGGCCCAGATGCAGCAAAACGGGCCCAAACCATGATACTACCACCATGTTTCACAGATGGGATAAGTTTCTTATGCTGGAATGCATGTGGTCCTTTTCTCTAACCTCGCGCCTTCCATTTAAACTAAAAGTTAAAATTTTGGTCTCCATCTGTCCATTGGGGGAAGTTGTGGCCTAATGGTTAGAGAGTCGGACTCATAACCCAAAAGGTTGTGGGTTCAAGTCTCGTACCGGCAGGGATTGTAGGTGGGGGGAGTGAATGTACAGCGCTCTCTCCCACTTTCAATACCACGACAAGGTGCCCTTGAGCAAGGCACCGAACCCCCAACTGCTCCCCGGGCGCCGCAGCATAAATGGCTGCCCACTGCTCCGGGTGTGTGTTCACGGTGTGTGTGTGTTTACTGCTGTGTGTGTGCACTTAGGATGGGTAAATGCAGAGCACTAATTCCGAGTATGGGTCACCATACTTGGCCACATGTCACTTCACTTCACTTAAACCTTTCTCCAATAGCCCTCTGGCTTGTCCACATGATATATTAGAAGGTACCCTGGGTTCCCTTTGCAACCTCATGGACTATTACTTGTCTTGCTTTTAGAGAGATCTTTGTTGGTCGACCACTCCTGGGGAGGGTAACAGTGGTTCCCCTTCAGTCAGTCACTTTTTACGTTATGTTAAAACTGATGTATGGGGTTAACTTTGGGAGCCCTAATCACCTGTTTACTACTCAGGTAGTAAAAAATGGCCAATGAACATTGGAGAATGGAATTTGCATGCCCAAAAACTCCCCCGTACACATGGGTATATAAGAGGGCGGCATTCATCCACTCATTCAGCTTCGGAGCTGTACATTTGCTGCTTTATGTGCTTCTTATTTTCTCCAATCACCTGCGGGAAATTCTCTTCACTGGAAGTTTTTGTTTATGGCGCATTCTGTAGTTTCTCCGGAAATAACAGTTAATTGCTGTAATTCCTCCACTGTGATTCCCCCCTTCGGCATAAAAGAGCTGTTTCCCCTATGAACATGATTGTTGTCTCACATGTCTGGGCCGAAAGCATGCTGAGACTTCATTCGCGGATGGTTCATGCCCTCATTGTGAGTGCATGTTCATGGATGAGGACTCTGCTGAACTTCCACGTTCTAGGAGGACTGCAAAGTCATAGTCTGACTCTGAAATGTCTGCTATGTTTCCAGGGCAGCTGAGAATATTGAACTTGAACAGAAGCCTCCGCACAACCCAGAGCGTTCTCGGCTGGATGATTGGTTCCTGGGCACGGGGTGCGACTCGCAGCCGTAACCTGCCTCAGTGCCATTTTTCCCAGAGGTGCATGAGGAGGCCACGAAGTCATGGAGGGCATCTTTCTCTCCCGAAGCCAATTTTCTGCCTCCTCCTCCCTCACTACCCTAGATGGTGAGGCTCCCAAGGGTTATTTGGAAATCCCAGAGGCAGAGCGTGCAATTGTGGTGCACTTATGCCTGCAGGAGGCTGTCACCTGTAGGGATCGTTTGCGATCGTTTGCATAAGCTGATGCTGGACAGGCAGCCTCTGCCTTGCATGCGATGGTCATCCTGCAAGTCCATCAGGCCAAAGCACTAAAGGAGCTGCATGAGGGTAGTTCCGAGCCGGGGTTGATGCAGGAATTGCGCAAGGTGACCGACTTCGCTCTATGGGTGACTAAGGTGACAGTGCAGGCCCTCGGCCGGACAATGGCCACCTTGGTGGTCCAGCAGTGACATCTCTGGAACAAACCTTGCTGAGATGAGAGATGCTGACAAGACTGGCGTTCTTGACACCCCCATCTCACAGGCTGGCCTTTTCGGTGGCACTGGCGAGTACTTTGCCCAGCAGTTCTCGGCAGAAGCAGACCGAGGTCATCAAGCACATCTTGCCCTGATGTGATACTGCTGCCACCACAGGCTGGCCTCCAGTCTGCTCGTTGTCGGGGGCATCCCCCTGCGTCATCTACATCTGCCCCGGTGCAGGCTGCCATGACACCTCATCCACAACTTCGAGCCACGATAAAAGGTGACACAGCCCATGCCCCAGGCATCCTCTAAGCCCACCAAGCGGTCAGCGAAGCGGCCCTTACATTCACCAAGGTCGTGGAGAGTGCCCTTGCCCTGTTAAGGGAAGTAGGCATCCGTATCCTCAACTATTTCGACGATTTCATTCTAGCTCACTCTCAAGATTTGTTGGACGAACACAGGGACCTGGTGCTCTGGCACCTCAGCCAGTTTTGGCTTTAGTTCAACGGTATGGTTTTCTTGGTATGGAGTTGGACTCTGTCAGCATGAAAGATTGGCTCACAAATGGGCGTGCCCAGTCAGTGCTGAACTGTCTGAACTAGTTCAGGGGGAAAACAGCGGTTCCACTGAAACAGTTTCAGAAGCTCCTTGGGCATATGGCATCCGTGGCTGTGGCAACGCTGCTGTCCTGAAATGGGCATGGTGCCATGTCACACTCCGTGTTCCCAGCATGCCGAGTTGTTGTCAGACTTTCAGCCTCTGGGGGACCTTGCTTTTCTACGGGCGTGGCTGCCCCTAGAACAAGTATCCAGGCATAATGTGGTTACAACAGATGTCTCCAAGATGAACTGGGGTGCTGTGTGCAAAGGGCGTGCAGCCTCAGGCTCCTGGACAGGACCTTGACTGCAGTGGCATATCAATTGCCTCGAGTTGCTGTAGTTCTGCTGGCCCTGCGCCGGTTTTGACCATTGCTTCAGAGCAAGCATGTACTTGTCCAAATGGACAATACTGCGACCGTTGCGTACATCAACCGCCAAGGTGGTCTACGGTCCCGTCGCATTTCGCAACTCGCCCGCTATCTCCTCTGGAGTCAGATGCGGCTCAAATCACTGCATGCCATTTACATTCTGGGGGAGCTCAATCGTGCAGCCGACATGCTCTCACAACAGCTTACACTTCCGGCAGAATTGAGACTCAACCCCCAGGTGGTCCAGTTGATAAGGAGTCGATTTGGGGACACTCAGGTAGACCTGTTTGCCTCCCATGAGTCCTCCCATTGCTAGCTCTTTTACTCCCTGACTGAGGGGACACTTGGTACGGACGCGCTGGCACACAGTGCAAATATGCATTTCCCCCAGTGAGCCTCCTTGCACAGACCCTGTGCAAGATCAGGGAAGACAAGGAGCAGGTCTTGATGGTTGCGCCCCATTGGCCCACCCGGACCTGGTTTTCGGATCTGGTGCTCCTCGCGACAGCCCCGCCCTTGCAAATCCCCCTGAGGAAAGCCCTTCTTTCTCAGGGGCAGGGCACAATTTGACACCCGTGTCCAGATCTATGGAACCTCCACATCTGGCTCCTGGACAGGATGAAGAAGACTTGAGTGGTCTGTCACAGGCAGTGATAGCCACTATCACTCAGGCCAGAGCTCCCTCTACTTAGCAGGCTTATGCCCTGAAGTGGAGTCTGTTCGCTGACTGGTGTGCTTCTTGTCGAGAAGACCCCCGGAGATGTCCGATCAGTGTTGTGCTTTACTTTCTACAAGAGAGGTTGTAGTGGAGGCTGTCCCCCTCCACCTTGAAAGTGTATGTGGTGGCTGTTGCAGCACAGGTCCGCGGGAAAGCACGACCTGGTCATCAGGTTCCTGAGAGGCGCGAGGAGGTTAAATACCTTTAAGTTTTACAGCCTCCTTGTTGAGCCAGTGTCTTCCCATGTGTTAAGTACTCACAGGTAAATGGTGGGAAGACTGGCCTCGGTGTCTCGCTTGCAGCGCCATTCCCCTTCAACAGGGGGTGTGAGCGCCATCTCATCTCTCCAGGTGTGTTCCTCATCTGATGAACCCTGGATTGAGCATCCTCCAAGCACCCTCCGGTTGTCAGGCTCGGCGGAGGACCCTGACGCCAGGGTCAGTACTCGCGTTTTATGCCCTTTTGTTCAACCTCTGTACTGAGCTTGGTGCCCCACATGTAGAATTACCTCTGTCTAGTCTCTGCTTTGGTAGTAGTTCATCCCCTTTTTAGGCAAGACCTACCGCCAATAGCAACTTGAAAAAATTGTTTTTGTGTCCAGACAGGAGAATTTAGCAGAGCTTCACAAGCTTCAGACAGATGATAAAGGCCTGCCCTCACCTGTGCCACATGTCGTTATTGGCCTGGGGCTACAAACCCATTGGCCCAAAGTTGCAGTCCAGAAAGATCCTGAACACAGCAAAATAAGAAGAAAATACAGACACAGGGCAATGTCTCTGTTGAGACGCACCAACACACGCTTCTAGTGTATCATAAATTATGATAGAGAGGAATTATATGAGTCTATACTTTATTTATTTATTTATTTTGGAAAATCCTGCATAGTGCACCTTTAAATAAATCACTATTGCAGTAAAAATGCTATTACAACTATTGCCCATAGGATGACACTGTACTAGTCAAACCCTTGAACTTAAGCTGAAGCTGCTGGGTGTAAAGTGTATTTCTATATTGTACAGTTTGTCCCAATATTAAGTTACTTAGGACATTTTAGGTGATGTTGTGAAATGACTAACTGTGATATGTCTTCCTAACACATAATTTCAGCACTCCTGTCAACATATAGCCTATTGGAGTTCATAACAGACTGATTACAGACAAACAAATGATTCAGCCTTCAAATAAGAAAACAAAGGGCAAAAATATATGATCTTTCTGTCTGAACAGACCGATTCTTTCTGAGGCATGAAGATCAATGAGATTTGCATACAGAATGTTGATTCTGGAGCAGATGTACTGATTGCTGTTATATCATAATCAGTCTGTTCTCAGTGTGGCATGTCTGTAATGATGGACACAGATCCAAATATGTTGGTTGCAGTTGAATAGACACATTGTGTAATTTGGTCATCAGCAAGAAGGCTCTAAATAATCCTTTGGCAAGAGAACTCAGCAAGAATTTTTTGCATGAACAATTTTATTCTTATGACTCAATTTTCTGACTGTCACAATGCTAGGGTGTTGTGGGAGGTTTTCAGAGTGTTGCAATGCTAGCATTGCTAAGATGTTGTCAGTGGTGGTTGGCACATTCTATGCCGTTACTGGGGTGTTCTGAGTGGTTGCCAGGACGTTGTGGTTGCTAAGATGTTCTAAGTGGCTGTTAGCATGTTGCAGTGCAGTTGCTAATCTATTCTCAGAATCAGAATCAGAATCAGAATGAGCTTTATTGCCAGGTATGTTTACACATACGAGGAATTTGTTTTCGTGACAGAAGCTCCACAGAGTAACAGAATGACAGTGACAAGACAGGACACAGATAATAAAAATAATAATATAAAAACAGACAGGAATACAAATATCTAATTTACAATTGTGTGTGCAGGTATATTACAATAGACAGTTTTTTTTGTATGTACAGGTACTGTATATTATGTGCAAATTTGAGGTGTAGGCTGAGTATGAGTGTTAGATTCTGAGTAGTTGTTAACACCTTTCTATGCAGTTGCTAATGTGTTCAAGGCAAGTGTTAGCATCTTGCTATGCAGTAAGGTGTTCTAGGTACAGTAGTTGTTAGCATGTTGCTGTGTAGTTGCTAAGGTGTTCTGGGCAGTTGTTAGCATCTTGCTATGCGTGCTAAGATATTTTAAGTAGTTGTTAGCATATTGCTATGCAGTAAGGTGTTCTAAGTGGTTATTTGCATATTGCCCTGTTGAAAAAAACAGCATATGCTGGTTAGGTATGTTTGACGCTGGGATGCTGGTTTGCTGGGTCCTTTGCTGGTTTGTGCTGGTCCTTTGCTGGTTTATGCTGGTCCTTTTGCTGGTTTATGCTGGTCATGTGCTGGCAAAGGACCAGCACAAACCAGCAAAAGGACCAGCAAAAGACCAGCTTAAACCAGCAAAGGGTTTTATATGAATGTATATTTGAAAAGAACCGACCTTCAGAAAAGCTTCGATGTTGTTTTCATTTCGTCTTTCCTGTAATGCCACCCCCCTGATAAGAGCTTTTTGGATGCATGCGCTGATTTGATTACAGATCAGCCGTTACCGGGTAAACCGCTATATCTCCAGCTCCCAAAGTGCCTCCTGCTGGCAGAGAATTAATTTTCAAGTCTGTGGGAAACACTGGTGTCTTCAAACATAAACAAAAAGCATCCTTCAGAACTGTTTTGAGAAGGTGCTTTGAGCCATTTATTATTACACTAAATTGGGCTACTAGTACTATTACTATCTTGTACCCTGCAATAATCATTTGCTCAAACTCACTTTTATAAGATGAAGGGGAAAAAAAGAAAGAAAATCGGCCAAACATATTGGCATTATATATCGGCCATCGGCTGCCCTGATTTCTAAATATCGGCATCGGCCAGTGAAAAACCCATATCGGTCGACCTCTAATAGTATGTGCATAAACTACACACCCAGACATATTTTTCTATATTTGCTCAGCTTGTACATGTGCCTTAACTTTTTTTGCACTAATTAGTTTATCCACAATGTGGCAACAATGGCCCAGACTGTTGTTTCACAGTCGATAAAGAAACAAAAAAGATGGAACAACAATAAACTACTTTTGACCACAACATATTTAGTTTAAACGAAGACTAGAATACCCAAGATGTGTCACTCATATAATTTGAAATGGGGAAAAATACAACGCTCAATATGGCCGCTCCATTGAAGGAAGCCTCGCTTTCTGAGTAAAAGAGCCAATTGCTAATCTGTAAAATTATTGCGTCACTTCAGCTGCCGTTAGAAGTCCCGTTTGCAATAGAAACAGTCAGCATTCTGAGTTGCACGCTTAGGACTGCGCATAAGCACTGGCTGGTCTAGACTGAATAATATGCTTTTTTAACTCTATTTGAGCAAAAGAAACAACATTTATGAGACAGTTGTTGTCATATTTCATTGGTGATTTCAAATATGAAATTTAATTGTAAGCTTGGCAAACAGTTTTGGAGAATATAATGTTAACCCATTCAAAGAGATAGGAGCTGCACTTGTATGCCCGAGAGGCATTTCAAAGATGGCCACCGAGTTAAATGATTGTCTTAAAGTGATTTTGGTTTAAATGAGTATAAAGACATTTTTTAAATTGCTCATAACTTCTAGAGAGGAATAGCACAGACGCCAGACAATGATGAAACGTTCTAGTGTGCATAGTCACCTGTGTTAGTGCTTGCTATATATTAAGTATATTTTGAAAGGCTACACATTCCTATGTAGGCACAATGTTCTATGTTCGCATCTATGTTCTATGTTCGCATCAAAAATGAAATATACTTAAGTTTTAGTGATTCTTAACCATTGTATCATCAACAAGGTGAAAACTGCTGGTCAGATTGTTTAGAAAAGTAATTGTACACATGATTTGAGATATTGTTCACATATGCAGAACAAACATTACGTGCCACAGTTCAACACTAAGTTTGCTGTAACTCAATAGTAATAGTGATGCTTATGTTATCTAACACCACTAACAAGGGTTGGGTGCTATCTTAGGCTTCCAGGCCTTTTTTAATCTAGTTAGAATCTATATTTAGGCAGCCCAGGCTTGTGAAAATCTAAATGCTGTTAATAGAAACATTGCTATAGATTAATTGACTGACTGCTTAGTGATGTTCCTCTGTACAATTGACAGCGTTCATCTCATCTGAAACCATCTGTCAGACAGAAGCACTTCCACTAATGGCATCACTCTGAACTCAGGGTTCAGGTACTAGAGAGCGCTGATGGTCATTCAGACCTTATTCTCCTTAATGACGCTCTGTATGAGAGAAGCTCATATTAGCACTCAAATATTTATAACGCTTAGCTGGGAACAAAGACCGTGTAGAGAACATAGCTGCAGGCTCACAGCAGTGCATTAGACTACTGAAAATTTCCAAACAGATGAGTGGAGAGATACTGAGAAAAGCAATGTCAAATTGCCCCCTATGTGAAGCTGAAGCATTTTGTATCACCCAGAAGGAGTTTATTTTGTAGTAATGGCTGAATGAGTGCGAATAATCCTGTTTATAACGAATGTACTTACTAAATATCAAAAGTAAATGAATGGACATTACATATTGATTTGAGCCCTTTTATCACACGAGATATCAAAAGAGAGTGTGAAGTGATACAAGAGACATCAATGTGGTACATTGTAGGCAATCGGCTTCCAGGGTGAATGTAAAAATGGTTTAATATATAGATATATTATACAGTATATTATATATATATATATATATATGTATTTTTTATTTTTTTTTTGTCAATCAGCATACCACTATCCAATATACAGTTATTCCAAAGTCATAATCGATTCAGATTCATACTTGCACCTTCTAGAGTAGAATATTGTTAAAATATTTTTAAGTAGAATGTATTTTATATAAATATAGTATTGGCTTGTTGTTACACACAATACTTTTCTCTGTAAAATTTATTAGTTTTTTTTTTTTTAACTGACTTTTTTTCCTTCACTAGTCCTAACTGTTTTTTTTCTAACAATTTACAGTAAAAATTATATAATTTTTGCCATTGTCAGGTACCGTAACAATGAACAACCAATGGCAGGATTTTACAAAGCATTTTTCCATTAAATTGAATTATTATTATTACTTATTATTATTTGTAGTAGTAGTTAGTATTTATTTTCTGTAGCATTATAAATCATTATGTATTAGGTGGTGGTATACAGTATAATGTGATACTAAATGATTACCATCTTATTGTGCCAAATAAATAAAAATCACTAAGAATTCAAAGAAATTAAAATTAAGTCACTAAACTATTTACATGGTACATCTAGAAAAGTATATCATGGTATTACTGTGGTATATGTCAAAAAACATTTATGAAAGTTAAGAAATGTTTATAATAACACTTATATGTCATGGACTAGATCATAATATTTTTTTGTAATGTCTTCATTATAGAAGGTTTATTACATTCTGTGGAAGTTTAAATTGTGGCATTTTTTTTCTTTCAGAGGAGGAACTGCGGAAGCTCCGAGAAGAAACGAATGTGGAGACCCTTAAGCAGGAGTTGGAGAGAGAACGCAGCAGAAGACTTGACCTGGAACAGAAGATGAGTGATGTGCTGAAGACCAGGTGAAAAAAAAAAAAAAAATGCACAAAATCAAGTCTACAGAAAAGCATTAAAAAGACCTGAAATGCAGAAAGTTTTGAGTAGAAATCACAAGTTGAATTAAGTTTTGGAGAAAACTTTTACTGTAGCATAGCACAGTTTAATAGTTTCCTTCTATAGTCTGTGATAAATTGATGCATGTTGGCAGTGTTCAATGATCTGGTCCTGTACTCTCTCTGGCTGTCACGCTAGAACTGACCACAGTGGGCTGTCCACGCCTCACACTGAGCTATAAAAATAGCCACTACATCCCACCCCCCATGATCCTTCAGCAGGAAGTCGATGTCTATACGTAGAGTTGTGCACAGCAATATGTCAGTGCAGAGTGTTCTTTCCACTGATGCCATTTCAACATCTAATTGATTCAGATTTGATTTCCAGCACATTTTAGGCTTGCACAGGCTGAGCTACATTGAGGAGAAGTTTCTGATAGTTAATCTGCAAATATGTGTAGAAGATCAACGTGTTGATGAGGTCTGAATAAAAGTTTGAATTGAATTGAAAGTTAATGTAGTTTGTGTTTCCTGGTGAAGGTGTGAAGATTCTCCACCTCAGCCTCCACGGAAGCAGCAGCCACCTGCAGCTAACGGCACAGGTAATACAACTCTCAATGTTATCAGAATCAGAATCAGAAAGAGCTTTGTTGCCAAGTATGTTTGCACATACAAGGAATTAGTTCTGGTGACAGAAGCTTCCAGTGCACTGAGACAACAACAACAACACACACAGATTATAAGAAATAAAGATATGTGAATAAAATACACATGTGTATATTTAAATGATATTATGCATCAAAAGGAACAAAACATTTTTAGATGACTATACTTCTACACCTCACAATTTTTTGATCAATTCTTCATAGTACATTTTAAGGCAGAATTGTATCTAAACTGCTATGAACTGTTTTTTTTTTTTTTTTTAATGCTGAAAAGTATCAACAAAAAAATGGTTTACTGAAAATTTTCTACTTTACCCAATATGTGTGTGCTGTCAATTTTTATACTAATCACAGAAAGCTTTTATTTAAATAATTTCACATATATTTATGGAATCATGAAAAGCTGGGGAGACTATTTTAAATTATTTCAGACCAAATTCAGTTTGAGATTAGCATTCTCGCCAGTTTTTCACAATTCCATAAATAAGTTTTTTTTCTTATTTAAAATTTTTTTTTTTAAATTACTACATTTTGTCATATCAACAGTGTTGGGGGTAACGCATTACAAGTAACGCGAGTTACGTAATCAGATTACTTTTTTCAAGTAACTAGTAAAGTAACGCATTACTTTTTAATTTACAAGAGAATATCTGAGTTACTTTTTTGAATAAGTAATGCAAGTTACTTTTTTTTCCAATTTATTGTTTGACAGCTCTCCTGTCCCCATGTTGAGAGAAATCAGAAGATGTTACTGTAGTTCTAAAATAAAAATTAATATGCATTAATTCATCTCACTCAAAAAAAAAAAACACAGATTCAGTATTCCTCCAAATGAATAAAAATAATGCAACTCAGAATATGACGCAAACCTGCAATAATTAAATGTTAAACAACACAAATATCCTTTATGTATTTAATCCTATTTTATTAACCAATGTCTTTGCTTCTGATCTTTGATGATCCAGTTCAACCATACTTAGCAAAAATTACTCTAGACAAACATTTTTGTGTCTTTTTTATTGCTGAAGTGTGTTGAAATTTCTTCTTCTGCATTCTACTGTACGGATGTTAATGTACTTTCCCTTCAGCCTGAGGCTTATTTCATTTCATTTTTGGTGTAAAAGGCTGTTATATTGCCAAAATATACTTTTTTTATTTTAAAACACACAAGCCAGCCTGTTCCAGATTAAAAGTAACGCAAAAGTAATGTAACGCATTACTTTCCATAAAAAGTAACTAAGTAACGTAATTAGTTACTTTTTTTATGGAGTAACGCAATATTGTAATGCATTACTTTTAAAAGTAATTTTCTCCAACACTGCATATCAATGTTATCAATGTGTCACACATAATATGGTACTGTAAATGTGGTACCCCTATTAAAAATAAATAATAATAAAAATTCTGGAAATTTGCCTACTACCAGAAAAAAAAGTAATTTTCCTAAAAACACAATTCTAGTGGGACTGTGAAATTTCAGGGTGACATAAATTCAAATGGACTCAACCAAATCTCCTAATTTCTAACAGGATTTCGTAATTTTCACCTTCTCTATTTGTCTGTCAGTCATGTGGGTTCAAGTGGTAATTGTGCCTCTAATCCTGTGTTGAGGTTTTGGATTTTCTGGCTGGTTTGTGGTTTAGATTTGTGACTGAAATTTCTGCTTCTGGAAGCGTTCAGCTGTTATTTTAGGCACTTGTCTAAATTTGTAGAACCATCTACCCGACCAACCCCTTTTGTTTAAGCAGGAAATGCAATTTAGAAGCACCTTCCACCCAGCCCCCCACCCCCTCCTCTCTTGATTCATTCAATTGGCATGACATACTTAGGTACATATTGACAAAGTACATAGCAAACTGTACATAGCAAAATAAATACAAACAAATGTACATACATATATATTATTATTGTGTGTGATAGTGGTCAGTGGTTCGATGTTTAGGGAGGAAAAAAATTGGAGATTTGCTGATGATACTGTGCTGCTTCAAGAAAAATGAAATCCGAGAGTTGATTATTGAACAAAATACTTTTTCCCCAAATTACTGGTTACATAGATCCCTCTGTAGTTCTTAGGATCTGTTTTGTCTCCATTTTTAAAGATAGGAGAGATGAGTCCTGTATTCCAGACCTCAGGAAAAACACCCAAACTCAGAATCAGGTTAAAAAGTTTAAGCAATGCCGTCTGAAGTTCAGGAGAGCTGTGTTTTTTTTAAGCATCTCATTTTCCTCTCTTTCTCAGTACACCCACACTGCAAGATTCATATTAATTGAGATTTGGTTTTGGTCTCTAAATCAAATATATCTCTAAACTCTCTCTGTAGACAAACAGCAGAAAGAGACGGTTTGTTCGCGGCTGCAGAGCTGGCTGTATGATCGGTTCGGGGTTTATATAGAGGATTTTCGCTTCCAGCCTGAGGAGAACACGGTTGAGGCTGAGGAGCCACTAAGTGCTAAAAGGTCAGTGAAGAAAAACCACCTGTGGAATTCATTCTTCATGTAATTCGTGTGAAAATTTTAATACTCTGCTCCAATACTATGTCCCAGAGATCCTTTTCTGTCTAGTAAACATCTGCCCCCCTGTGGCCAGGATGCTTTTAGTCAGAATAAGCCAAGTTTAGTGGCAGAGAAGAGATCTTCAAAAGGGGCAGGACGGAAACTGACATAACATTAAGCTTTTATTTTCACCAGAAAATTAATTTGCCTTTCAAAATAAAAGTTTGCATATGTCCTAACATACAGGTTCATCTCAATAAATTAGAATGTCGTGGAAAAGTTCATTTATTTCAGAATTCAACTCAAATTGTGAAAGTTGTGTATTAAATAAATTCAATACACACAGACTGAAGACTGAAGTTTGTCTTTGGTTCTTTTAATTGTGATGATTTTGGCTCACATTTAACAAAAATCCACCAATTCACTATCTCAACAAATTAGAATACTTCATAAGACCACTAAAAAAACATTTTTAGTGAACTCTGTTGGCCTTCTGGAAAGTATGTTAATTTACTGTACATGTACTCAATACTTGGTAGGGGCTCCTTTTGCTTTAATTACTGCCTCAATTCGGTGTGGCATGGAGGTGATCATTTTGTGGCACTGCTCAGGTGGTATGGAAACCCAGGTTGCTTTGATAGCAGCCTTCAGCTCATCTGCATTGTTGGGTCTCTTGTTTCGTTTCTCATTTTCCTCTTGACAATAGATTCTCTATGGGGTTCAGGTCTGGTGAGTTTGCTGGCCAGTCAAGCACACCAACACCATGGTCATTTAACCAACTTTTGGTGCTTTTGGCAGTGTGGCAGGTGCCAAATCCTGCTGGAAAATGAAATCAGCAATCTTCAAAAAGCTGGTCAGCAGAAGGAAGCATGAAGTGCTCCAAAATTTCTTGGTAAACGGGTGCAGTGACGTTGGTTTTCAAAAAACACAATGGACCAACACCAGCAGATGACCCCAAATCATCACAGACTGTGAAACTTAACACTGGACTTCAAGCAAAATGGGCTATGAGCTTCTCCACTCTTCCTCCAGACTCCAGGACCTTGATTTCCAAATGAAATGCAAAAATTTACTTTCATCTGAAAAGAGGACTTTTGACCACTGGCAACATTCCAGTTCTTCTTTTCCTTAGCCCAGGTAAGACGCCTTTGATGTTGTCTGTGGTTCAGGAGTGGGTTAGCAAGAGGAATACGACAACTGTAGCTAAATTACTTGACACGTCTGTGTGTGGTGCCTTGATGCCTTGACCCCAGCCTCAGTCATTCCTTGTGAAGTTCACTCAAATTCTTCGATTTCGATTTTGCTTGACAATCCTCATAAGGCTGCGGTTCTCTCAGTTGGTTTCTTTTTCTTCCACACTTTGTCCTTCCACTCAACTTTCTATTAACATGTTTGGATACAGCACTCTGTGAACAACCAGTTCTTTGGCAATGAATGTTTGTGGCTTACCCTCCTTGTGAAGGGTGTCAATGATTGTCTTCTGGACAACTGTCAGATTAGCAGTCTTCCCCATGATTGTGTAGCCTAGTGAACCAAACTGAGAGACCATTTTGAAGGCTCAGGAAACCTTTGCAGGTGTTTTGAGTTGATTAGCTGGTTGGCATGTCACCATATTCTAATTTGTTGAGATAGTGAATTGGTGGGTTTTTGTTAAATGTGAGCCAAAATCATCACAATTAAAAGAACCAAAGACTTAAACTACTTCAGTCTGTGTAAATTGAATTTATTTAATACACGAGTTTCACAATTTGAGTTGAATTACTGAAATAAATGAACTTTTCCACGACATTCTAATTTATTGAGATGCACCTGTATGTTCCCTTCCGGTTCTTGCATATGTCCTAACATATGTTCCCTTCCGGTTCTATCAAATTATGTTTTTCTTAGACTTAATATGCCACATTTAGATGGCATTACAACACAAATATGTTTACATTTATCAACACGTCTAAGGTAAATTATACATGAAAAGTACTGTTGTTATATGTGATCGCCTAAATGTTGCCTAAAAAATCTTTTGAAAAGCTGGCCTCCTTCTTTTGGTAAATTATTGCCTCTTTCATATGGCTTATGTAGGAATAATATTCTGGGTTTAATGCAACAAAATATGTATTAAAAAATAATCTGTGTTGTATTGAAGATGCACCTAATCATGTAACATTGTAATTATTATTAGAGCTTAACTTGTTTTGGACTTGTTTTGTTCTATTCATTTGATGCAGTTGAAAGTAAGACTGTCCAGTCTGCTTGTACAAGTTTTTGGGAGTTTTTATGTTTGGGGGTTGTTGTTTCTAGACTTTTAATTTCAAGAACCCAGAAACTTACAAAGAGCTTTCAAAATAAAAGATACACATGATAGGAAAAAAAACAACAACTCAAAACCATTACAATTAAATCAGTCTTCAATGAAATCAGTGTACAGTCTTTTTTTTTTTGTACTGGGAAAAAAATTCCAGTAACAATTTACACTACAATTTATACTACAGTGAGCAAAACTAGTGAATCAGGACTCAAGTAACAAACTATCTAAAAAGAATCTGTTATACTCAGAACTTTCCTTAAGATATATTTGAAGGTGGTCTTTAGAAGGGGAAAAATAAAAGTAAAATCCAAAAAGCAGTAATCCAATAATCACACTTAAAATAAAAAAAAGCCAAATTTCATATATTTTTTAAATGTTTCAGAAAACATTTGAAAAATATATTACATGCAATTGACTACTAACCCATACGTTCCTGTTGGAATTTGTGGAAGGATGTATTTTTAATGTTTTTTCATCAGAATGGTAACAACATATTGAACTTACTCTGCAAAGGCAAATTTTTATTTGCATCTTATTAATATTCTACTGAAGTCTATAAAGTCAGAGATTCCTCAAAAATGTGTGAGTTTCACAGTTTAATCCACTTGGTTTATTTCATACAGACTCAAATCTTTAAGGGTTTGTGGTTTGTGGTCAAATTCAAAGAGTTCTGGGTCTGATGTCCAGGCTATTAAGTCTATGTCTCCTGAATGTCCACTTAGGGATCAATGAAGTACATCTATCTGTCTCTAAAGAGAGGTATTGAGTGTGTGCTGGCCACAGCTGTCTGCTTTCATTGATTTGCACAGTTTAAGTGTCACTTTGCAATAAAAATACAAGACAGGCTGTGGTTGGTGGAAGAAATCAGTGGTGTTTGCTGAAGGGAAGGTCACTTGTCCCTCACTGTTTGTGCATGAATTATACCTCAGATTGTTCTTATTTTGAGAATCACTACAGAAACTGTAGAAATATAGCTGTATTGTTGTGGTTCTTTTTTTTTTGCTTTTGCTTGAAAATTTGCTTTGTCTTTGTTTCAGATTAACAGAAAATATGCGACGACTTAGTAAGTCTCTTTTTGTTGTTATATTAAAGTGTTCCTGTGGTTTTGTTGATGTTGAGGCATTAATATGCACATGGATTCACAAACATTTTTCAGCTTTTGTTATTTATCTTTTTATTTTTATTTATTTCTAGAATGGAGTGCCAGACCGGTGACAAATTTCTTACGGAATCTTTCCGCCTTATCCAACTGGCACTCAGTATATACATCAGCGATTGCCTTCATTGTGAGTGGTTTTCCATCAGTTTTCCATATTTACACATATAAATATACACTGTACATATTACACATCCTCTATCTCTTTTAGACACATATTGTCAGACTCTGTTCTGTGTTTTGTGTTTTTCTCCCCACGTGCTTTCCATGACCCATTTTACCTCATGTGCAATTATGTTTATTGATCCCAGGTGTTTCTCGTCAAGTCCTGTGTATTTATGTTTCCTGTTTTGAGTTCGCTGTGCTGTCTTGATCGTCAATCCTCGTTCCTACGTGTGTGCTCCTTGTGGTAAATAAAGACTGTTGAATTCTCCTACGTCTCCTTTGCTCCTCGCTCCGACATAGTAGGCAACACCGTGACAGAAAACAGCACCATAACTGAAAGTAAGCGGCGCCCCTTCTTCCCGTTTTGTTTTCGTGTTTTGAAAAGTCTTTTGTTTTCCCGTTTTTGCTCCCCCACGCGATCATGGAAATCGCAGCTCAATTTATTTTCCTAACCCGTAGAGATCCAAGTTCAAGTTAAGTTCACGGGCCTCCGCTCGCTCAAGCCCACCGGAATCTCTGCTGTCAAGCCCGCCGGCTGTTCCTCAGTCAAGCCCGCCGGCCACGGCATTCACAAGCCCACCAGCCGTGGCTCTCTCCAGTCCGCCGGCTGTTCCTCAGTCAAGCCCGCCGACCATGCCTTTCACCCCGAACCTAAAGGGGAATTTAAGGAGGTCGACTCCAGCCCCTGAATCCAGCCCACGGAGGGCTCCTGTTCCCGAGTTTAGCCCACAGAGAGCTCCTATCCCCATGTTTAGCCAATAGAGGGTCCCAGTCCCCGAGTTTAGTCCAGTGAGGGCTCCAGCCCTCGAGTGTATCACAGATCGACTCCATTCTCCCATGTCGAAGCCTCAATTAGGCTCCAGTCCCCAAGTCAAGCCCAGGGAGGGCCACTGTTCCCGAGTTAGGCCTACAGAGGGCCTCTAAAGTCTATATTCTCCCCAATTATTTTTTTTTGAGGGGGGGGGGGTAGTATGGGTCCGTTCTGTAGTGGCCGGGCCGAGTGGCGAGGCCACGGAGGCCGTCCGGCCATGGTGTCCTGAGTTCCCAGCTGTAGAGGCCGGGCCGAGTGGCCCTGCTCCACCATGGCCTTCTGAACTGTCTGATCCGCCATGACTCCTGAGTTTCCCGGCTCCCGTGGCCATCACTGAACTGCTGCTCTTGCCAGGGCTTTCCTATCTGCCTGCTCCGCCATGGGTCCGGTAACAGGTACCGCGCCTGGAGGGCCGTCCTTCCTGTAGCCGTCCGGGAGCCTCCAGAGCGCCCACGCCCCCCTCCCTGGTGGAATTGTTACTGCACGGACCGCGCCTTCTGGGGAGTAATGTCAGACTCTGTTCCGAGTTTTGTGTTTTGCTCCCCACGTGCTTTCCATGACCCGTTTTCCCTCATGTGCAATTATGTTAATTGATCCCAGGTGTTTCTCGTCAAGTCGTGTGTATTTATAGTGTTTCCTGTTTTGAGTTCGCTGTGCTGTCTCGATCGTCAATCCTCGTTCCTACGTGTGTGTTCCATGTGGTAAATAAAGACTGTTGAATTCTCCTACGTCTCCTTCGCTCCTCACACCGACACAGTAGGCAACACCGTGACACATATATGCTAGTTATATATAATTTATAGTCGGGAGAGTGACACATAATTGCTCCTGTAATTTTTACCACAAAATTAAGCAATTATAATTATAAAATCTATTTACTTGCTCATTAAAATGTAATAACGTTGGACGAGTGTTTATTTATATACTACTATAGTTTCTATAAATATATTAAATGTTTTAATTTTTATATTGTCATGTTTTCATTTTCCATTAATTTTAAGATTACTTTAATATTACTAAAAAGGTTTCATTAATTGCCAAAGCAAAATTTCTAATTTTTGTTTTTAATCTAATATTTATATTTGTAAGCTTTATTTCAGCTTCACTTAACCAAGATGTTTTTCATAGTTTTTTGTACCCGATAATCACCCCTTCTTGGACAGCAACATACGTGGGTCGGAAAGTATGTCAGACCGCCCTTAAATTTTTTCACTCTCCAGAAAACGGAATATCAACATGGTCCTAAGTATTCAGACCCTTTGCTATGACACTCATATATTTAACTCAGGTGATGTCCATTTCTTCTGATCATCCTTGATATTGTTCTACACCTTCATTTGAGTTCAGCTGTGTTTGATTATACTGATTGGACTTGATTAGGAAAGCCACACACCTGTCTTTTTAAGACCTTACAGCTCACAGTGCATGTCGGAGCAAATGAGAATCATGAGGTCATAGGAACTGCCTGAAGAGCTCAGAGACGGAATTGTGGGAAGGCACAGATCTGGCCAAGGTTACAAAATTTCTGCTGCACTTAAGGTTCCCAAGAGCACAATGGCCTCCATAATCCTTAAATGGAAGACGTTTGGGACGACCCAAACCCTTCCTAGAGCTGGCCGTCCGGTCAAACTGAGCTATCGGTGGAGAAGAGCCTTGGTGAGAGAGGTACAGAAGAACCCAAAGATCACTGTGGCTAAGCTCCAGACATGCAGTCGGGAGATGGGAGAAAGTTAAAGTCAACCATCACTGCAGCCCTCCACCAGTCGGCTTTATGGCAGAGTGGCCCGACGGAAAACTCTCCTCAGTGCAAGACACATGAAAACCCGCATGGAGGACTCCAAGATGGTGAGAAATAAGATTATCTGGTTTGATGAGACCAAGATAGAACTTTTTTTGGCCTTAATTCTAAGCGGTATGTGTGAAAACCAGGCACTGCTCATCACCTGTTCATCCATTCCCAACCTGGCATGGTGTGAGCATCATGCTGTGGGGGTGTTTTTCAGCTGCAAGGACAGGACTACTGGTTGCAATCGAGGGAAAGCTGAATGCGGCCAAGTACAGGGATATCATGGACGAAAACCTTCTCCAGAGTGCTCAGACCTCAGACTGGGCCGAAGGTTTACCTTCCAACAAGACAATGACCCTAAGCACACAGCTAAAATAACGAAGGAGTGGCTTCACAACAACAACTCTGTGACTGTTCTTGAATGTCCCAGCCAGAGCCCTGACTTAATTGAGCATCTCTGGAGAGACCTAAGAATGGTTGTCCACCAACGTTTACCATCTAACCTGATAGAACTGGAGAGGATCTGCGAGGAGGAATGGCAGAGGATCCTCAAATCCAGATGTGAAAAACTTGTTGCATCTTTCCCAAAAAGACTCATGCTGTATTAGATCAAAAGGGTGCTTCTACTAAAATACTGAGCAAAGGCTGTGAATACTTATGTATATGTGCTATTTCAGTTTTTTCTTTTTAATAAATCTGCAAAAATGTCAACAATTCTGTGTTTTTCTGTCAATATGGGGTGCTGTGTGTACATTAATGAGGAAAAAAAATTTACTTAAATGATTTTAGCAAATGGCTGCAATATAACAAAGAGTGAAAAATTTAAGGGGGTCTGAATACTTTCCGTACCCACTGTATGTGTTGTGTTTTTGTCTTCTGTCACAGATTTATATGAATGCAGCATGGCATGGCTGGGCTATTCCTTTGTTTCTATTCTTAGCCATTCTGAGGTTGTCATTGAACTACCTCATAGCCAGGTAAGGCAATGTTTCCTTTTTTTTTACTAGTATCTCATTGAAAATGGGTTAAATTTAAAATGTTACCTAGATTTAACAAATTTCTAGTTGTTGTTGTATATTGGCTGAAATTTCCAGTCGTAAGAATGAATACACTACCACAAGATCAGTACTCATGTTAGCATATTTGATAAAAAAATAATGTACACTCAGACAGTCATTATCACTGTACATATACAGTACATGTATGAATGCCATACCTGTATATTACAACAGAATAAACATATATTTTGTACACATACATACAGTATGTATTTTCTTATATATATATAGAAACATAAATGGATCAGAAACTGATTTAATAGTTTTTTTTCTATAGAGGATGGAGAATTCAGTGGAGTATTGTGCCTGAAGTTTCTGAACCTGTGGTAGGAATGTTCTTCCTGGTTAATATTTGTCAGTCACTTTTTTATGTTGTGCATATTTAATTTTTTTCCCCTTCTTCCAGGAACCTTCAAAGGAAGATCTAACTGTGTCTGAAAAGTTTCAGTTGGTTCTCGATGTTGCACAAAAAGCACAGGTAACTTTACACTTTAATTATTATACTTTAATTTGAATAAAAACCTGTCCATTGCATTTACACTATTTGTCAAGAATTTGGGCACACTTTACTGTTTCTCCTGTCCGGAAAACTTTTTGATCTAAATCCTTTTGGTATTATGTATGCATTTCTTTACAAAACAATTTTTTTTTACCTGATAGTGAAAGATAAGCAGCCAACAACTGTTAAGCATACATGGACATTTCTTTAATATTATTTAAAAAGTAACCCAGGATACACCTCATGAAGTTATTTGAAGAATGCAAAATGTACATGAGCTGTGATCAGACCTGTATGAGCAGAGTCTGTGATCTAGACAAAGATTTGTTGTTTTATATTTTTTGGTCATCACTTAATTCACATTCTTCCATTCATATTATTTAATAGTTTTTGAGGACTTTTATTGTATAAAATTAAATATAGTCATAATAAATTATTGTTCTTTTTTGTTTAATTTCTGTTGTGATTTGAAATTTTATGGATTCATGTCTCAAATTTAATTTTGCGTATTGTTCTTTTTGACCGACATAAGAAATTAATGTTTCTACAGAATCTTTTTGGTAAGATGGCAGATGTTTTGGAGAAAATCAAAAAGTAAGTAGCTCTTTTAACTAATATGAGATCAGAGGACAAATTATATTTCAATGACTTTGTGTTCACTCAAAAAACTTGTATGTTTCAAACTCGAATGTAACATTTTTGAGAGTAAACGAAAAACTGCCGATGAAAATAATATGCGATGGGAAGAAAATGCAAAGTTTCTCAGCAGGGTGCAAAAAGTTTTGTGGGAGCATTGAAATGTAAGGGCTCTGTACTGTAAACTAATGAATGTTTCTCCGTGTTTGTATGTGTTATGGGTGGATGTTTGTGTGCGTATGTATACACCAGTTTGTTCATGTGGGTTCAGCCTGAGATCACTCAGAAATTGTACATCGCTCTGTGGGTGGCCTTCATCTCCTCTTGCGTCCTTCCCTACAAGCTGATGGGTTTCATGATCGGTGAGAATCATTACTCATAACTCCTTACATGTACATAAACACCCCATACGCACTAATAACATTCACACACAAACAAAACGCTGTCATTCTAAATGGCTTAGTGTTGCTTTTTATATCAAACATAGACATGTCTGTTGTGTAGCGGTACTGAATGGGTATATTAAAGATCAAATCCTTCCTCAGAGGAAGTTCATTGAATTGTGCTCTGTATGAATTGTGACCATGAATTGGGTTTATAATTTGTGTGCAATAACAGTGCAAACATGTTAACATCTGAACATAGTTAGCAAGAGACAATTAGCAACGAAGTACACTACAGTTCTTTTTTTAAGTTAATACTTCAATTCAGCATGGAAGCATTTTTTTTAACCAAAAGTGATGTGAAAAGTGAAAGATGTATACATTGTTACAAAAAAATTTAGTTAAATAAATACTGTTTTAACTTGTATTCATCAAAGCATCCTGAAAATAAAAATGTATCACGGTTTTCAAAATGTAAGTAGCACAATCATTTACAACATTGATAATAATTAATGTATCTTGAGCACCAAATCAGCATATTAGAATGATTTCCCAAATCAGCATATTAGAATGATTTCTGAAGAATCATGTGACACTGAAGACTGGAGTTGTGATGCTGAAAATTCTGCTTTACCATCACAGAAATAAATTACAAACTATATTTTAAAACTATATTAAAATAGAAAACAGATTTGAAATTGTGATCATATTTCACAATAATACCTGTTTTTACTTATTTTAAATACATACATACTTTTGAATGGTTGTGTGCATTTGTAAAATGTCAGGGAGTTTTAGAAATTTTGTGTAATTTTGTCTAGCAAACTAGAGGATTCTGGTAAATTAAGTGTGCTTCCATCATGGTCCATAAAATGAAAGTTGAATTATTAAATATATTGAAATCTACAAAGTTGTTTTGTGCTGAAATCCAGCAGTCTAAAGTTGTAGTTGTTTTATAATTCTCATGGTGTGTGTCTTTTCTCTGGCAGGGCTTTACGCGGGCATCAAGTTCTTTATTATAGACTTTCTGTTTAAGAGCTGCCCAAAACTCAGAGACAAATACGACACTCCGTATATCATGTGGAACAACCTGCCCACCGACCCTCAGCTGAAAGAACGCAGCAATGCCACTGTGTCACGACGGGTGAGAGAGAAAGAAATTATGTCATGCTCTAATACCAGCCTCCTGGGTATTTTCACACTTTAAATGTCATACCTTTTTGAAATGTTTGTTTCAAAGTATCGGGCACTGTAATTATGTGTGTATGAGAGTGATGGGTGTTACCTCGTAAGGGAAACATCAGTGTAGGTAATTGACATGACGGTCACGCATAATCTGTTGTCTTTCTCTCCCAGCTGTCTGGGTGTGAGAAGGTAGGGATTGTGATGTGCTTCTGCCAGCACCTGTGTATGTGTGTGTGTGTGATGAGACCTTTCTTTACCTTGTGTGTTTGAATCTAGATGCACAGTGTGATATGAATTTTGTCTGTGCTCAAATGGATCAAAATGGCCATATAGTCCCAATGGCCCAATTGACGTTACTGGGTGAATCTATCAAAGAAACGTCCAGGTTGTTTTCACTGACCAGCTTTTGATTTTGATTTTGATGGCTACAACACACTCCAAAAAAGTTGAGAAAAAGGCAAAATAAAAGTGAAAAGGTTATAGAATATCCAAATTAAACAGTTCACAATAAACAGGTGAATTGGCGAGGGGATCATGTTTGGGTATAAAAGGAGTATCTCAGTCTTTGCAAGTAAAACTGGATTATGGCTCACCACTTTGTGCCAAATTTCATGAGAGAAGTGTCATACAAATCAAAAATCACATTTCTCAATGCAAAATTGCAAAGAATTTAGGTCTTTCACCAACTACTATACATAATATTGTGAAAAGATTCAGGGAATCCACAGAAATGTCAGGGCAAGGCAGGAAACCTCAGTTGAATGTGCATGACCTTTGAGCCCTCAGATGGCATTGCATAAGAAACGGTCATGATGTGGTGTTAAATATAGCCACATGGGCTCAGGAGAACTTCAGAAAACCGCTGTCACTAAACACAGTTTGCCGCTGCATCAATAAATGCAACTTGAATCACTGTAACTCTAGGAAAAACTATATATCAGTTCTATGCAGTGATGCCATGGGGTTCTCTGGGCCAGAGCTCATCTCAGTCAAAAAGACAGTGGAAATATGTGCTGTGGACAGATGAGTCCATGTTTCAACTTGTTTCTGGGAAAAATGGATGTCGAGTTCTCAGTCCCAAAGACCAAATAAGGGACCATCCAGACTTTCATCAGCAACAGAAGCAAAAGCAAACCACTGTCATGGTATGGGGGTGCAGCAGAACAAACAGCATGGGTGACTGGCATATGTGAGAAGGTACCATTGACATGGAGGTATATATTTGAATTGTACAGAGACTTATACTGCCATCAAGACAATGTATTGATGAAGTCTATGGTTATTAGATCAAGACAATGCCAGATCTCTTCGCATTGCACACAAATGGTTTCGTAGCAAAGAGTGGAATATACTAGACTTGCCTGCCTAAAGTCCAGATCTGTCTCCTATAATTAAATGTGACCAGTCGTGAAATGGAGAATCAGATAGTGACGATCACAGACTGCTGAGCATCTGAAGTCTTGAATCAAGCAAGATTGGACAAAGATTTTGCTTGCAAACTTTAACAATGAATATCCTCAATTCCCAAACATTTGAACATTGTAATTAAAGGAAGGTGATTTGACACATTGGTAACATGCCTGCAGTCCCTACTTTTTGGAGTGTGTTGTCACAGGCCGCCAACATAAAATTGTTATATTTACAAAATAAATTAAGTTGTGGCGGTGAAAACATTGGGAATTTTTTTTTTCTTTGTACTTACATTAGTCGTTTAATAAAGTGTTAAGGAGAATTAACAATATCATATTCTTAGATTTTAGGCCTTTCGAAAAATCCCACTTTTCTGGAATCGGGGTTGTGTAGTCTGATCTATTATATATATATATATCATATAGATATATGTATAAATTTTCTTTATATTATGTGGTGACATATCAAATGACAAGCTGTTTAAACTTAATTTCATTAACTGCTGATCTACTGATTGTATGTTACTATTAATATTCATGATTTACTTATATATCTAATGTAGCTATGCAATTTAATTTTTATGTACACGTATTTCATGTTACTCCCATTTTCACAGATATGTGGTGGGTAGCTCTGTTTGTGCTAGATAGTGTTATCAATACAAAAAGGATCGCTTCGCTCAAAAATGACGTAGTTTCCATCAGTGCTATTTATTATCCAATATACTATTATATTTTATTGATTTATTTTTTTTATATTTTTTTATTGTTTTCCTTTTCAGTTTTTAGTTCAACAACCCCTTGTGTCCACAGTAGAGCAGTATTAGATCATTAGATGTAGAAATAGTTGAATGTTTGGCTTTAGAACACTGTGTTGTGAGTCTGTACAGAGTGAGATCAATGGCGGTTGCTTCTCTTAAAACATCAATACACTGACAAAAAACCCAACTTACCCGCATGAACGCACAAACATACTTAAAAACAACTAACTACGTTATGCTTACAGTATTAGTGATCAAAATGAAGCCTATTTACTTTCTTATACAGTACATGTTATAATTTCTATTGCATGTGATTCATTAGTGCATGTTTTCCAGAAGAAGACAAAATGTAAAAATGTTTCTTCACAACTATCCTTCTGGCTGACATTACCAAGGCCACATTAATGGAAAACGTACTTGGTTACTAACGTAACCTCAGTTCCCTTTTCAGTTTTTTATGAATTGGGAAATCCTCGCCAGAGAGACCAATCTACTTTGAGTGTAAACTAAACGAGCCAATTCACATTGGCATGCAGTGATTGCATTCAGCTGCCGCTGATTGCAGTGCGAGTATAAATAGGCAGCAGATGCACCACATACTCAGCTTTTCACTTCGGAGCCGGGCGATAATGTCGTTCTGCTCCTGCCAAGCTTCATTTGTCTTCAGAGAACAAGTTCAGCACGCTTTAGGAAGCTCTTCCGTGTTGGTGGAACGGCGCTACAGCGGTGATGGTTTCCCGAGTCAAGTGGGTTGCACACATCAGACTGCACTATCCCGTTTGTGTTGCAGGCGGCCATCTCCCCTGTGCACTTCAGCACACTAAAAAAGCCAATTCTAAAAGAGCATTCTGGTGGTCTTTTAAGAACACGTTGCGTGCTGTGGTCCGACTCGACGCTGCGTCTTTGTAAAGATGACGTTGCGTCTTGGTTTAGATGCCGTTTCTGGATGCGGTCATCACCTGGCGCCAGGTGATGGGCACGATCGCTGCCTCACGTGCCTGGGCGTTAAGCCCGCTGAGGTGGCGTTCGTGGATGAGTCATGTTCTAATTGTGGGAAGATACCATCTCGGAGTTGTGGGTCAGTCACCATTCCCTCAAAACGGTTGGCGTTCCGGTCCCAAAAAAATTCTGGCTCGATCTAGTTCTCTTCCTGGCAAAAGTCAGGGGAGGGCTACTTCTGGTAGTGGCTCGGGCGGTTTGAGGATCACAGTGGTGGCAACCCCTCCGAGGAACCAACCTCCCAGGGACCGTCACCCCTCTAGCGCTCCACAACTAGTTGAGCTCCCTCAGGAACATGCTGGGCCCTCTACAATGAGCGTACCAGCCGTAACCTTTGGCGCTCCTCCCAACGACCAGACGTCGATCGCTGCATCGGAGGGTGAGCAGGAGCTTTCTGGAGAGGAAGATTCGACTGCGCTGCCACCCTCCGGGACGGTGGCAAAGCCTAAATCGGATCTGGAGATGACAGCTATGCTTTCCCGGGCCACCGAGAGAGTAGGGCTTGAGTGACCCCCCGGTCCCAAGCGCATCAGTTTGACTTCTCAGTGCCCCCTCCGGTGCCATTCTCTTGGAGTGTCATGAGGAGCTCACCAGTCGGGATGCAGCTTTTGCTTTTACAAGGACCGCCGTAGTTCCTCCGCTTCACACCCACGACGGCAAAGGCAGGTCACCGTATACGGGAAAGTATACGGCGATCCCCCGGTGGAGTGGTCAGTAGCGATGCAGTTGTGTCCTAGTCCCGCCTCCACCTGGCGGGGCAAACCGTCCCTTCCCTCCCGGGCCTGCAGGTACTCTTCTGATCTGACCAGCAGTGCTTATGCGGCCTGCAGAGAAACTGCCTCTGCCCTACACACCAGGCGTTACTGCAGAGTCCACTAGGCTCAAGCACTGAATGATCGCACGCGGTGTATCAACGATCTGGGAAGTTCTGAAAGAGCGCTGACCGGAACTTACCTCGGCGCTCCGCGCATGAAGTCACCGTGAGTCGCTGGGTCATGCAATTGTCCCACTCTTGTGCTCCGGAGTGACCTCTCTGGCAGTGCTGTCCACATGAGGGACACCGACAGTTTCGGCGTTACTCATTCCCCCCCTGTTTCCCAGCGCTCGTCTTCTTCGCGATGCGGTTTTTTTACCCAGCAGTTCTTGGCTGCACAGGAGCAGACTGAGGCGGTCCAACGTTCTGCCCCGGTGGGCAGCTGCTGCCTCCACCCGTTCGCCGGCAGCAGCACCTCCGTCCCACTGCGTCCGCCCCGGCTCCCGCGCCGCAGCAGCCTCCAGCCAAGCAGCACCATGGAGCCGGTCGCAGGGCAGCCGCCAAACCTGTCCAGCCCCCGCCAAACCTGTGGCAAGTTGAAGAGCAGAAGCCCCTTTGAGGGCTCCCAGAGATTGAAGGCTGCTCTTTTGGGATGGTGAACGCACCACTCCCTCCCCTAGAGGCCAGTGGTACCCAAATTCTCGACAAAAGAGCAATTTCCTCTATCTCTGGGTCTCAAGAGGGCACGGAGAGTTGTGGACAGTCCAGAGCCGGATCCCACTCATCCTCCTCTGTCACCAGCGGGCAGCAGTGGGCGGTTCGAGAGAGCTGGCAAAGGCCCTACTCACGCACCATCTGCCCAACCTTGGAACCAGGTAAGCATTGTACCACACGCTCAGACCCCGCTTCGGTCGGTCCATGTCAGCCCCACAGCTTGCCTCGAGCTGGGTCCCTGCATCACCTTGAGCTCCACTGCCGGTACTTCAATGGTCCCTTGTCCTCTTGTACGGATAAACTGGAATCCTGGCTAGCTACGCTGCCCATCCGTTCGGACCTCAGATTTGGCTATGCATTCAGTTCGCCCCCCCCCCCAATTCAGGGCCATCCACTTCACTGTGAAGGCACCGATTCTCATGTCTTGCATGCGGAGAGCGCAGTCCTGCTGGCGAAGGACGCTGCAGAGCTAGTCCCTCCAGCCGATATGAAGACAGGGTTTTACAGCACCTACATCCTTGTACCCAAGAAATGCGTTGGGTTACAACCGATCTTGGACCTGTGTCTTGAACCGGGCCCTTCACCGTTACCGTTCAAGATGTTGACGCAGAAACGCATCTTCTGGTGCATCCGTCCCCAAGATTGGTTTGCAGTGATCGACCTGAAGGACACGTACTTTCATGTCTCGATCCTTCCACGCCAACAGACCATTTCTGCATTTCGCTCGATGATGGGCATATCAGTACAAGGTCCTGCCCTTCGGGCTTCCCCCCCCCCCAATGTTGTCATGGAAGTTGCATAGGGGCCTCTTGTTCCCCTGAGAGAGCAGGGTGCTCACATCCTCAATGATCCTCGCATCTCGATGATTGGCTCATACTAGCACAGTCTCGGGATCAGTTATGTGAGCACAGGGACCTGGTGCTCAGGCACCTCAGCCAATATGGGGCTTTGGGTCAACTGGGAGAAGAGCAAACTCTCCCAGATGCAGAGGATCTCTTTTCTCAGGGCATCTGCTGCGGCAGTCACCTCTGGGACTGCTTCATAATGAGAACACTTCGCAATGGCTTCATGGCCAAGTCCTGAGGTGGCACTCACCGGGTCCAAGTCACACCGGCCTGCCGCCAAACCTTCAACCCGTGGTCAGACCTCACATTTCTTGTGAACAGGTCTCGAGGGATGCTGTGGTACACACAGATGCCTCCACCACCGGCTGGGGTGCCACGTATAATGGGCAAACAGTCTCGGGGGTGTGGACTGCAACTGCAGTGGCATATCAATTGCCTAGAGTTGTTAGCAGCGCACCTTGCTTTGAACCATCTCAAAGTGCGCTTACGAGGCAAGCACGTACTGGTCCGTACGGACAACACTGCGACCATTGCGTACATCAACCGACAAGGGTGGTCTATGCTCCCTTCGCATGTTGCAACTCGCCTGCCACCTCCTCCATTGGAGTCAGAAGGTTTTGAGGTCACTTCGTGCCATTCACATTCTGCGTCTGCTCAACCATGTGGCCAATGAGCTTTCACGAGCTGCGCTTCCAGGAGAATGGAGACTCTAACCCCAGAGGGTCCAGCTGATTTGGAGACGTTTCGGAGTCACTCAGGTAGACCTGTTTGCCTCTCCAGAAACCTCTCACTGCCAGCTGTTCTCCTCCCTGGCCGAGGGAAAACTCGGCACGGATGCACTGGCACACAACCTGTCCTCGGGGCCTTTACGCAAATATGCATTTACCCCATGACTTCTCGCACAAACACTGTGCAAAGTCAGGGAGGACGAGGAGCAGTCTGACCTACCTGGCAACCTGCGTTCGTAGTTCTCCTCGTGACAGCCACTCCCTGGCAGATTCCTCTAAGGAAGGATCTACTGACTCAGAGACGGGGCACCCTGTGGCTCGAAGCACTACAGCAGGTCCCATTTGAGCCTTTTCAGTCAGTCTAGCTTAAGTTTCTTTCAATAAAGACTATGCTCCTGTTTGCATTGGCCTCCATAAAGAGGGTAGGGGACCTGCACGCATTTTCGGTCCCATGAGTCTGCTAAGTTTGGCCTGCTTGATCCCGTTACACTGATGCCCAGGCACGCTATGTCCCAAGGTTCCACTACTTCCTTTCGGGAATCGTGTGAACCTGCACGCACTGCCCCGGAGGGAGCACTACCCATCCTATCTTTGCTTTGCTTTAACAAGATTGTACGAGGACCGACCAAAGCTTCATAACTCTACAGCTCTTTGTTTGTTATGGTGCAGTCAGAGGGAATCCGTCTATAAGCACAGGATGGCCCACTGGATAGTGGGGAGCAGCACCGCTGGCTTATCATCACAAGGATGTGCCCAAGCCCGCTCACAAAGTACCACGAAGTGTTGCATCCTTCTGGGTGCTGGCTCATGGCGCCTCATTGACAGACATTTGTAGAGCTGTGGGCTGGGCAACCCCCAACTTCTACTCAAACGGGTAGAAGCACCGAGCGCCTCATTAGTGTCCGCTTGATAAGACCCCTCCTAATCCGTACTGTAGACCCTGTCGCGCGCCTCCTCCCCTCGGCACCCGACTGGAAATGTCTGGTGTCCAGGTCCTCACTCCGATGAATCCGTTAGAACTGTAAGGCGGGGTTTCAATATGTAGAGACCTAATCACTCAATGTAAAGTCCACGTATAGGACCACCGCTGTAGCAGCCGGGCACTGGCTCGGTTCTTCAGTGAAAACCTGAGTATGCGGTGCATCTGCTGCCTATTTATACTCGCGCTGCGATCAGCGGAAGCTGTAGTTCAACATCACCTGCAATGTGCTTGGGCCTCTTTTGTTTACACTCGAAGTAGATTGGTACTCCCTTGCAAGATTTCCCCATTGGTCCGTCACTGAGGTGACGTCCCGTTCCCTCGCTTCAGGGAATAGGTTACAAACGTACCGAGACGCTCCTAGAGGTATGAGTACTGCGTACGCTATGGAAAAGTCCTTTTTTCTCCAATTCTGAAGCCTTTTTTAATAAAGCAGTGTAACTGCATGGCCATTGGTTCATGCAGTCAAAATAAAAATTAACCAATGGAGAGTCAGCGGAGCTGCATGAGCCTATGGCCACAAAGCCCGCAAGAGCCCATTGGGCGGGGCCCCTCTTACTATATAAGCGGGCATTCTGGATCATAGGATCCTCAGATTACTTCGACTGGAGCGACGACACTGAGTCGTGCAGCTCCATAGCATGGCTAGCAACGCAGAACTAGTTTCCGTATCTCAGGGAACCGAGGTTACGTTTGGTGAACTTCCCTTTGGCACCCAAGGGGCTCAGAGGGACAAATATAATAGGGTAAGCCCTTCATGTGGCAAATGGGCTAAACTCACAGAGGTCATGCCCGGCCTGGGTAATCGTTCCATAAAAGGGAGGTTTAGGGAGGTCCGAGAGCGTACAAGAAGTAAAGCAATTCTAGCAAGTTTGAGCGTGTTATGGCCAAACCCTACTCAGAGCTAATCCCACCTTCTGGCAGGTGCGTGCCAAATAGGCAGAAAGGACCCTAGCCTGTAAGGCAGGGACATCCAGGTTGTAAAACCTAGCAGCTCAAAGGGAGGGAAGGGGAACAACCCTTATCCAGGAACTCTTGGAGGAAGGACAATATAAACGATATGTCACAGGAAACTGGATCTTTGCCACGGGCTGTACACCAGGAGGAGAAGACCGACCATTTATGGGCATAGAGACATCTCGTAGATGGGGCTCTATCCTGAGAAATTGCATTTAAAATGCTCTCGGGGAGGTCTGAAGGCTCCCATTGAGAGGCCAGAGGGGTCTCATCTCCGGGCGCTGAGGTCCTCTGCCCCGCTGTTTTTTCCTCACAGGTTCCTGGGAGGAAGAAAACGGTAGGGTGCGAGAGGAGTCGTCGCTTTCTAAAAAGAAAGCTATCTGCGAGAGGCCAGACTCATGTTTCCGCAGTGGCCACACTCTGTCTCTGTGAGCGTGGCTTCTGCGTAGGATTTCCCCATGCACAAAACGCACTCACCATGAACGTCAGCAGCAGTAACGGCGTGGCATTTGCAGCAACGGCAAAATAAAACTTGCTCTTTTAAAACTCGCCGGATGGTGGCAGGGGAATGCTGAATGCGGCTCGCGGGAGCAGTGAATCAACCGAGCAGAGAGGTCTTGATCCTCTGCGAGGCTTGTCAGCGGCGCAGGCTTTGAGTCTCATAGAGCAAAGATCATGGTCGTTGCTGAAGGAGAAGAAATCTGAGGATCCTATGGCGATATGCCCGCTTATATAGCCAGATGGCCCCACCCATATTGGCGGGCTCTGGCGGGCTTCGTGGCCCTAGGCTCGTGCAGCTCCGCTAACTCGCCATTGGTTCGTTTTTATTTCGTTGCACGAACCAATCGCTGTGCAGTTACACTGTGTTATTAAAAGAGGCTTCGGTATCGGAGAAAAAATGACTTTTTCCCATACCGTCTAGTGACACAGTACGAGTGAAATATCGAAAGGGAACAACTCTCTCTCTCTCTCCTCTCGCTCTCTCTCTCCTCTCATTATATATATATATATATATATAAACCTGGTACATTTTCAAAATTTACCTGGAGTGCTTTCTTAACCTTTCCTCTCCTCTTATCATTAAAACGGAGACTCGCACGTGACGTGCAGGGAAAAAATAGCCGTTCACATCGCCTCTATTGCGTGTTCAGGTTCGTTATTTCAAATGTAGGCAAGCAAACACTGCACACTTCTGCGCTGCATTACGGCTCTGACGAGGTTTTATTTCGTCGTCCAATGCCATAGGTGCAGATTTACATTTCAGCCGGTCGGTGCCCACTGCCTAATGCACACTTGCAATATCTGAGAGAGAGGGAGAGCATCCAGTTTTGTTGACATAAAACTGGACGCGCCGGCGGCACTATCTCACTTATAGTTAGTGAGGGAAATCCACCTGCGATCCAAGCGGAGAGGTTAGGCTACTCATGGACTGAATATGCCCTCTGCAGTAATAACGTGATCAGTGCCTATGGTTCACGCTGATAGCTGTTCCAGGGCAGTTTTTTAGTTCTCATCTCCATAAACATATATAGCAGTAGAGCTAATACAGTGGCTGAAATCTGTTTATCCTTCGGTTCCTCCTGCTTTCCCATCTTCATAGAGAACGCGCTTTGGAAAGAAGGTGGAAATGGCGCGGTCACAATTTCCACACATTTTTAGATGCTGGGAGCAGGGAAATCTATATAGAGCGCCTTATTGTAGTAATATATTGTAGTATTGTTTTGTAGTAAAATATCGATATTTGGCGCCAGATATCGATTCTCGTATCGCATGGAGGACAACGATATATTGCCACATCGATATATTGTCCCACCCCTATAATATATATATGTTAACATCCCTCCTTTTTATGTTTAGATCCAGCCGGTGGTATCACGGAGTAGTTTAGCTACCATCCCGGCCGGAGTGACCCGAGAGGAAGAGAGTGGCCGTTCCCACAGCACAAAGAAAGGAGCATTCCATGAGATCTTCAACCTACCTGAGAATGAGAGACCTCTGCCCGGTGAGACCTCGCTACTTGTCTTATGAGACTTTGCATCCCTAATGAAAAAAAGTACTTGAAAAAAGGAAAGTGACTTAAGTTGAACACGCCTAACAGATTTTTACTCACTTCTCTTTCCTTTCTGTACAAGGGAGTGATTTAGTGGTGTCTTCTCTTGCAGTATGTGAGAATGGTTGGAGATGCTGTCTGATAAACAGAGATAGGAAAATTCCAACTGACTACATTCGCAATGGGATGCTCTATGTCACTGAGAAGTAAGAAACATTTGCTCATTATCTAAATTGTTGAGCAAAGCAAGATGCTGGCAACACTTTTCACTCTGTTTCATGCTGTTATGAATAGTTTCACACATTTGTACATCAACAACATTTGATGTACATTAATGCAGTAGCAGTATAATTACAATTGGTTGTCCATCCAAACAGCTACCTGTGTTTTGAGAGCTCCAGCTCAAGATCAGGGTCTTCAAAGAAGAACAAAGTCATCAAACTGGTGGACATCACAGACATCCAGAAGGTATGGGCAAGTGTTGTTATCGTTAACTGAAATTAAAAACAGCTAAAAATAATTTTCGGTCATTGAAATAAAACTTACGCTCAAAAATCGAACTGAAATGAATATGTTTAATAAATTAAATATGTTTAAAACTAATAAAATGAATAAAACTATTAAACACTTAATTAATAAAACTAATAAAAATATCAAAATCACATACATTTAAAACTAAAAAAATATTTAATAAATAAAATAATTTTGTAATATGTAGTCCACATGATGTCTAGTGGGCAGGGTGTTCTTGTAAGGAAAAAGCAATAGCTTTGTTCAATTTGTTTTTTTACTTTATGAACCTTTGACCATTTATTATTCACTCACTTATTGCAAAAGAGCACTATGCCTTTGTGTCATACAGCAGGTGTACAGTAGGTGGCAGCAGTGCATCACGGGCTGCACACAGACCTGCATGTATAAGAGAAATTTTGATGTGAATTATACATATCATTTTTGGAAATTCTACATTATAATTTAAGTTTATGCATTACATTTTATTACTTTTACATGGTAGGCATTTGGCTTTATCCACACAACCAAAAATCACATTTTTCAGTTCTTGCTTTCCTGGTGGAATTTACCTTGCGTGTTTGCTAGGCACCGATCTGCTCTATGTTTGAATACAGAAAGGCCTCATATAATGTGATCAAGTATAGTATATATATATATTGCAGCTGGAATACACTGGTGTCTTTTGCTCAGTTTTGCAGTTTTGGAGCAACAAAATATGCAACTTTCGACAAGTAGTGATTCAAACATGTCCAGACTGAAAACCAGCCTAAATTTGTGTAGTGTTCCAACATTCTGTCATCATGTACTCACCCTCATGTTATTCCGAACCTGTACGAGTTTCTATCTTCTGTTGAACACAATAGAAGACATTTTGGTAACTTATCAGTTGATGGTAGCCATGGACTTTCATAGGTGGAAAAAAATCACTCTGGCATTTCATGTGGCCTACTGTAGCTGTTTGGTTACCAAGTTTTTTCAAATATTCTTCTGTTCTACAAGACAGAAGGAGAAATACCAGGTTTGGAACAAATTGAGGGTGAGTAAATGATGACAGAACAATGTCAAACTCCAATCTGAATGGCTGGTGTTCCATAATTTCCCTGATGGTGAAGTTGATCCAAATTAACATTTTGTTACCATAATATTTAATATATCATGTTAAATATATATTGAAAAAAAGTTTTTTATACTACTCTTACAGTAACTCTTGGCTTTCTTTTTCCACAGTACAAAGTTTTATCAGTTCTGCCTGGGTCTGGAATGGGCATTTCTATTGCCACTCCGTCAACACAGAAGGTAGTCAAGTCAAATTTATTTGTATAGCACTTTTCACAATACACATTTTCAAAGCTGCTTTACAGAAAATCATGATGTTAGTGTTTATAACATCTTAATATATTCATGCCTTATAGACACATTTAGCAGATTAGAGCCGGACGATAATATAGTTTACATTTTACAATGATATAAGCAATCAAGCAGTTGAGTTATGTTATATAGTATATATTATATTGTGGGTGTATTGAACGTATGCTGATAAAGTTAAATTAAACTAATTACGCTGTCTATCTTGTTGCTTTAATTAAGTGAATCGCTTCATCTTGTTCTCACAGCCACTGGTCTTTGGTGCCATGATACACAGAGACGAGGCCTTTGAGACAATTTTTACCCAGTACATGAAGATCATGACCACAGCCAACCCTGAGACGTAACTCACCGTTTATCCTTCTGGAGGATATCTCATTTGGAGACCAGTGTTTCCTGTCTAGTGAACCTTAAATGACTGTAATTTGTACGATTGTGGGCATCTGATATGACTAGCAGGAGATTCGGTGAGCTGACATTCCAGCGAGGGTTTCTGCATCTCAAAGCAGAGACTTTTCCAACCTGAGGGATGCGGGTGGCCTCTCGTCATGTGACAGTGACCTTTTTGGCTTTTTAAAGAAAAGCACACTAATCGGTGTACAGATTTGTGTTTTGTACTCGTCTCTCAGTGATTCAGATTTCATCTCTGGTTTTATCCAGGAAGATGTTACAGGAAGGTTTTGTTAAGGAAGCCGATCACACAGTACGGTCTTTTAACATTTTAGACACTGCATAAAAAAGTCTTAATCAGTATTTTTGTTTAAAAGACAATTTACCACACTTTGTTAGGTTAAACAAATCAAAAGATAAGATATGTTTCTCTGAAACCAAGTAATTTCCTTCTCAATTAAATTTGCCTAATTTTGATATTTTATACTGGAAAATAAGACAAAAATACTGATTAATATGAAATGTAATTTTGCAGTAATTGCATTATAAGGCGTGTTCACACTTATAGTGTTTTGCAGCGACAAATTGACAGGAAGTTAATAATTTTTAATCAGATTTTGAGCAATTTGAGGCAACATAAAATTATAGTTCAAATTTAATATTTGTACTAGTAGTCAGCTGGAAAAAAAAAAAACCCAGAAAAAAAACCCTACTTTTTTTTTTATTATTATTTATTCAGGTCAGTTATAAAGTTAAACTCTGTCATTTTGCAGCGGTCACTGTTCGAGTTGCCAGAAATCGAAAACTTTCAGTGAAAATGAATGTAAATGAACTTTGTCACTGCAAATCACTATCAGTGCAAATGACCTTTAAGACTGATAAACAAAGCCTTTTTTTAGCGTGTTTACATTGTTGCTGTGTGCGCAAAACACACTTAAAACTCACTTAAATCTCACCTCTCAGCGAAGTGTGCTTCATGTGTTTTTAGCAGAATATCTTCCCAAATTGAACTTTGGGAAAGTGTCGTTTCAAATGATTTAAAATGCCTTTCTTCTAAATTGTAATGTCATAATGCCGTAGCAGTCAGCAGATTCATTTCTCATTTATTGATTTGCTTATCTTTGATTACGCTAATTAGATATGAAGGGTGTCAAACTCAGAAACGAACATTTGGTTGCACTTTATTTTGCAGTAGTTTACTTATACTTGTGTACTTACACAAGAAAGTACTGAATAATATAAGGTAACTACTTGGACTTAATATGGGTTAAATTTAGGTATAGGGTTAGTACTTAGTTACTTATAGTAAGGACATAGTACATACATGCACAGTAGAACTGTAAAATAAAGTGCTACTGAACATTTTTACCAAGTATTTCATGTATGTATGGCTTACAGACGAGCAGCAGTTACTTGTAAATGTTTTGTCACGTTAAACTGTTACTAAATGAAGTTAAATTCAGTACAGAAAGTCTTCATTCACGCATTCACAAAGCGACAATCTTTACGCTATTTAGAGCAATCTTTGGTTGAATCTCACTGAGAAATATCCAGATCATATTTGACCACAAAATCGAAAGAATACATAGTTACGACAATTGAAAAAAAATTATAATAAATGCTTGACCTTCAGTCATAAATGATTTCAGAACTGCTATGTATAAACTATTGAAAAAACATCCTTTGGCACAAAGCAGCAGCACATCTTAAAAAAACAATCCAGTGGCCAATAGTCTGCAATGTTGCGATTTAACATTTGTTCCATCTTGGAATATAAGAGAAATCTAAATGAAGGAATTGTACATTATTTATAGTGGGCCACACTTTTTGTTTGTCTACCCTAAACGGAAGAGCTTTGCACAGATACACTATAACATTAATAGTTCATTTAAATGTTTAAAACAGTAACGTTCAGGGTCACAGTTGTATCTAAGACATTCCAAAGATCACCATTTTATGAGAAAATACTGTTCATACTTTGTCTTCTCATACATCTTTTAGTTTACTAACACACAAGAGGGACTGTTGAATGTTGCTCAGCTCCCAAAGATGAATCAGTGTATTTTACCAAAGGCCCTTTAGAGCTTTTGGAAGTCTCCCACATGCTGGCTGATGTTTTGGATTGCACTAATGAAGCACAGAAGGAATCGGGAAACTAATAGTTTTGCCAAATGTTGTTATCTTTAACTGCTCTTCTTTAACATTGTCTGTCTCAAATTAATGTTTACACAGGCTGGGTGTAAATCCAGACCAGTTTGATCCCTGCTAAACAGCCCAGCCCAGGGGTGTGAAAACTGGAATATCTTTTTTTTTTTTTTCCTTCCTTTTTTCTTCTTCTCCATCTCCTCATGGTTTGGGATACAAATGCTTTTAGAAAATGTGTCAGCTCTAAGAAATTAATTACATTTAAATTAATACAATACATGAGTGAACATGCATAGCTCATATTTCATTCAAATGAGAAAGAAAAAATTATATTTTGCAGATTTCCTGAAATTCTTTGTTCAAAAAACAACTGTTGTCCAGTAAAGGTTTTGAAGTACTGTATTTATACATCATGGTTGCATTGTACTGCCTTACATTTATGCTGATTTTAATTTTAAGTTTTAGTTTAAAGTTTTAACTTTTTATGCAAAATATAATTTCTTTCTTATTTTAATTTAGTGGTGGAATATGACAGACTTGTTCACGACGTTCACACACACAATATACATTTTAAAAGGAACAGTTTACATAAAAACGCTGTGTTGGGCCATTTAACTAAGCATCAGAAGTCATTGTGTATCTGGAGGTGCTCAAGTTGGCACTAGTTGATAAAGTATTTGTTAACTGTGTAAATGTTTGCTATTTTCATAATGTTTTCGCTGCAAAATAACATTTACAGAGTTCATCTGACAGATGTGAATTGTTGTTATTATTTGTTAGCTGTTTTTCTGGCTGTCTGAAGACAAATGATTTATATACAAAAGTACAATAATATAAGAAAAGTTATGTTCTGATTTGAATAGAACAATGTATATTGTTAAATCATAATGTGTTGTACACTTTTTTTAATTTAAGTAAATTAATGCATTGTTTAGACTTATGTGTGTGTGTTGATTTTTTTACATTTGATTTGGTAATGGTTTTTGGCACATTTTACTTCAAATTCACATATTTGGGTGAACCTACCCTTTAAGAGTTTTGACCAGCTGCCGCCACTAGATAGCACTGGGGTAACGGGCTTGAAGACGCCAGGATAGACATGTAGAGAAATACCTGTAAATCACATAATACGACTGTATGAAGCAATACATACTTTTATTATGGTAGTCTTAAAAGGCTCTGTGGAGCGTGTAATGCACATGACCACAAATGTTATTTCCAGCAGAGGTTCAAGTGGCTATTATTATTATTATTATTATCAAGTCCTAGCAGAGTCATATTAATGTCCAAAAAGGTTCTCAATGCTTGTGCTATGCATTTATGGAGAAATTTCCATCCAATTTAAAACATTCTGGCTGTCATTCAGTCTGTATCTAAAAGTCTTCACAAGAATCTGGCACAGACATTCACATCTAGGCTGCATTCCAAGATGGAGAGCGACTAACTTTTATTATGTTTATTATCATGTTTAACTACATTATTGTTTTGCAAGTTTATTGTTCATTTCAGACAATGGGGGAAAGGATGAATGATTAAATTCTATTTTAAGAGTCAGTAGCAGTAACTGAAAATATTATGAAAACCATAATGAACGCTTGGCAGATTTTCTTTTGGAGAATGACTGTGTATAGTGACCACATTAAGCAATATATATATATATATAAATCTAAATTAAAAAAAAAGTGATTCAGACTGTGATTTCTGCAATATAGAACAGAATTCAAAGCAAGAAGGAATTTTTACAGACGAGCAATACTACCTTGTCGTTTTTTGAAAAATTTTGAAAAAAGCATGTTATGCAAAGGACTCAGCCAGGCCAAGGGAGGTTGGTGTGTTGTTTTAAACTGGTTCAACAGGCGAACCAGTTGGTTTACTCAGCCTGAGCCAACGGAAAAAAAATTGAAATTTAAACTTTATATATTTGAGCCTTTGCCTTAGATGTATTTCTAAAGACTTCTAAAGATCAGCTGTTCTTTACTGAGTATAAATATTTTTGTGGGCTTTACTTTCCTGTTCTATAAAGAGAAAATGATACTTTTACTTGATAGATTTCCAAGAGGCCGGTGCCAGAATCAAATTCAATGAGGTGTATCTTGCATAAGTTCATCTATTTTGGACACATTGTGACTGTCCATTTCTATGGTTCTCACTATTCAGTCAGTGCAATAGTGGAGAGGTGAATACTGCCTGGATGAGGGATAGTCCTTCTAAAGCTTTGTAGCAAGTGGGTCACGTGGTCATCTCTAGCAGCCATGGCTAACAAAAACTGTTACACAAATTCTGAAGATTATATATAGCTAGATATCATATGGGTTGTTATAATCAATGAAGCTGTCTACACTGCACAATGAATCGCTGCGTCTGCACTTTGTTACAGTGAGATGGTTGGCGAGCGTGCAGAGCTCAGCACTGAACAAAAACTCCAGCCTCGGTTTGACCATGACGTTTTTTTTTTTTCAAAATATATTATGTCTGTGATTGGCTACATTGATCAACGCTACAAACTCGTTGGAAATAGGAAACCTGTGACAGCTCCCTGACGCGCAAAAAACCGAGGGCTTGGCCAAATACCCCATGCATCTTTGCAAATTGACCATGGTCTACTTACAGTCAAGGACAGTATTTCCCGTATTTGGCCCAAGTGTTTCAAGTTGGTGTGTGAGAACACAAGGTGTGTGTAGAACTTTTCATTACCCGATGGGACACTCTTATAGTGTTGTAAAAATGCAAGTGTTTACAGAACTTTATTTTTATTTTCAATACTCTGCATTTTAAAATAAACATCTAAATGTCGGTTCAGTAGTCTCTATAACAGATGACATTTTTAATTTGTGGTGCTTCTAATTAAGTGACAAAAAGCAGTTTCAAATGTACAAAATAAACATACTTATCTTTACAATAAAATGTGAACTTTATGTTTTACTCCCCCATTATAGCTATGCAATATCTAATTATTAAAATTATTTAACTTACACTTGAAAGGTTTACGCAACATCTTGCGAGATCTCGGCAAAAAGTCTCAAGATTTATTTCCAAAACATGATGCATGATGGGATACACATAGCATCAAAAGCAACGCTATGAAGTGGGGATTTAGAGCGTTAAGGGCTCTGCGCTGTTGGCCGTGTTGAAGACTGTGCACTTACTTTCTGTGCATGCACCTTGCTCTCAAGGGCCAAGAATCAGCCAGAGGGTATTTGCGGTCCTGCACCCAAATCGATCTGTGTTCCAACCGCGATCTGAACCCGGGGGCATGTTAGAATAATAATAAAAGGCTATTTACTGGCTTAAAAAAAAAAAAAAAAACAACAAAAAAAAGGCAAAAAGTCATGATGAGAATTTAGAGGTATTAAAAATATATGCTTCAAATATGATCCAGTTGGCTTAATGGTTAAGCATGTTTCTAATGAGCTAGTTTAACTTAAAAGTATCTTTACTTTTACTTAAATATGACAATTGTAACCGACCAAAGGAACAGACCAAATGTAAGTCCTTCTTCAATGAAAATTTGTGCTACCTCATGGCAGCTCTCGGATTATATGAATCAGTGATATTTAGTATCAATGGCAACATGGTGCAGAGCTTTTTTTGATTCACGAATAATGTTTCAGAACTTCTGTGGAATTCAAGATTTTCAGTGAATAATGACTTGAAACATTCAAATGATGATGGAGGCCGAGTATTTTTTGGCAAGCGTGGCCTCTATGTCACTTTTGACAGGGTAGTTTGTAAATGGTGAGGAACATTTTGTGACGCTTCAGATCCATCATCATCTGATGGAGAGTAGACTATGATCAGAGGGTGTAGAGGAGAGGTCGAGGGATATGAGGGGAGAGAAAAGGATGTGACAGAGGGTTTGGGACATCTCTGGAGGCCAATAACGGACACAAAGATTGATGCTGGGCTGTTGAATGATGTGGCAATCATCATCTATGTGGCAGAGGTGACCCTGCTATTGCATTAGGAGGCCATGCGATAGTCATTTGACAACTTATGAGTAACCCATATTTTTACGGACAAATGTTGAAAGTGGCAACAGCAGCGCAGGGACATGACCGTAAGCAGTCACTCCGACTCAAACTGACTGCTACCTCTATGCTGGATAGCATATCCATAGGAACTTTATAGAAGAGCTGATACACAATACTTAATGACACCTGATAAGATTTAAATGGCAGCTGGCAAATATCTAGATAAGAATCATACTAGTAATTGTATGACCCACCATGGCAACATATGCAAAAAGTGAATTAAAACACCTAAAAAAGTAAATAAATGAAGTGGAGTGAAAGTGATGTGGACGTTGCAAGATGGTTGTCCCATTACACGGAATGTGCTTGCATATTACCAATCCAAAGTGCACACATACAGAGTGAGTAGGAACACACACACACACACACACACAGACAGAAAGACAGAGAGACACAGAGAGAGAGAGAGAGAGACAGACAGTAGCTAAAAAGTAACTAAGGCGAATGAAGCTTAACAGGACAGTATCTTTGTAAATAAATAATATCACCTGATAGTCTACAATCAAAGTATTTACACAAAAATATTGAGCATTTCAATTATGATGACTAAACATGAACATATACATTTACACATAATAGAAGTAATAAAAAATAGTAAAAAGACAATAAAATAATAAAAAAGACAATCATTTTTATAAAATATACAATTTTAAAAAAGTCAAACAAAAATATGACCTGCTAATCCTGATTAAAAATGAATGAAAAGAGCAGAAAAGAACTAACATTTACAAGGAGTTCTAGATGGTAAAGCATTATATAAAATGTGAACTGGAAAAAAAAAGACTGAAGAACCTTTGAAGGGCCTATTGACAGAGACATGTAAAAGGCATCTACCAGACCCTTACAAGACAGAAGAGAGAAAAAGAGAAGAAAATATACTCTGTGAAGCTGAGCAGAGACTGTGATGTTCAGTTCTGATCATTCTGTTATGAAGTTTATAGAAAAACCTACTTTATATGGTATATAATGTGTTATATTACAGTGGGGCAAAAAAATATTTAGTCAGCCACCAATTGTAGCAAGTTCTCCCACTAAAAAGATGAGAGAGGCCTGTATTTTCATCATAGGTATACCTCAACTAAGAAAGACAAAATGAAGGACGGGGAGGAGAAAAAAAATCAGAAAATCACATTGTAGGATTTTTTTAAAGAATTTATTTGCAAATTATGGGGGAAAATAAGTATTTGGTCAATAACAAAATTTCATCTCAATACTTTGTTATATACCCTTTGTTGGCAATGACGAGGTCAAACGTTTTCTGTAAGTCTTAACAAGGTTTTCACACACTGTTGCTGGAATTTTGGCCCATTCCTCCATGCAGATAATGTTTTGGGGCTGTCGCTGGGCAACACGGATTTCAACTCCCTCCAAAGATTTTCTAGGGGGTTGAGATCTGGAGACTGGCTAGGCCACTACAGGACCTTGAAATGCTTCTTACGAACCCACTCCTTCGTTGCCCAGGCGGTGTGTTTGGGATCATTGTCATGCTGAAAGACACAGCCACGTTTCATCTTCAATGCCCTTTCTGATGGAAGGAGGTTTTCACTCAAAAATCTCACGATACATGGCACCATTCATTCTTTCGTTTACACGGATAGGTCGTCCTGGTCCCTTTGCAGAAAAACAGCCCCAAAGCATGATGTTTCCACCCCATGCTTCACAGTAGGTATGGTGTTATTTGGATGCAACTCAGCATTCTTTCTCCTCCAAACACGACAAGTTGAGTTTTTACCAAAAAAGTTATATTTTGGTTTCATCTGAACATACGACATTCTCCCAATCCTCTTCTGGATAATCCAAATGATCTCTAGCAAACTTCAGACGGGCCTGAACATGTACTGGCTTAAGCAGGGAGACACGTCTGGCACTGCATGATTTGAGTCCCTGGCAGCGCAGTGTGTTACTGATGGTAGCCTTTGTTACTTTGGTCACAGCTCTCTGCAGGTCATTCACTAGGTACCCCCCCGTGTGGTTCTGGGATTTTTGCTCACATTTTGACCCCACGGGGTGAGATCTTGCGTGGAGACCCAGATCGAGGGAGATTATCAGTGGACTTGTATGTCATCCATTTTCTAATAATTGCTCCCACAGTTGATTTATTCACACCAAGCTACTTACCTATTGCAGATTCAGTCTTCCAAGCCTGGTGCAGGTCTACAATTTTGTATCTGGTGTCCTTTGACAGCTCTTTGGACTTGGCCATGGTGGAGTTTGGAGTCGTGGACTGTTTGAGGTTGTGGACAGGTGTCTTTTATATTGATAACGAGTTCAAACAGATGCCATTTATACAGGTAACTGGTGGAGGACAGAGGAGCCTCTTAAATAAGTTTGTTACAGGTCTGTGAGAGCCAGAAATTTTGCTTGTTTGTAGGTGACCAAATACGTATTTTACAGAGGAATTTACCAATTAATTCTTTAAAAACCCTACAATGAGATTTTCTGGATTTTTTTTCTCATTTTTCTCTCATAGTTGAGGTATACCAATGATGAAAATTACAGGCCTCTCTCATCTTTTTTTAGTGGGAGAACTTGCACAATTGGGTGGCTGGACTAAAGTATTTTTGCCCCACTGTAATATATATGTGTGTGTGTGTGTGTGTTTTGGGTGTGTTGGGTGTGTGTTGTACCTGGGTCCTGGTTTCAAAGTTTCCTGCAAGGGGTAGGTTTAGGTGTAGGGCGACATAAAATACAGTTTGTACAGTATAAAAACCATTACGCCTATGGAATGTCCCCATAAAACATGGAAACACAACATGTGTGTGTGTGTGTTGCCATTAAAACTAATTATTATTATTATTATTATTTACAGCATCCCCATACCCAAATATGCAAGCTTCCTGTATATGCAGTAATAGTAGGTCAGACAATAGTGTGGGTACTTTACTTTTACTGGCTGTACAGAAATAAATTAAAATGAAATGAAAAATGTGTCCACAAAATAAAAATAAAAAAGTGACAGCTGGCAAAAATGACCAAGTTGGCCTACTGCTTCTGCTGAGATTCTGAAGTGCGCATCCAGTGGAAACTTTAAAATCCCATGAAGGGATTGCCACTGGAGCTGAGCAGCCATCAGATTTGAAAAGAGTGATTCTATTCAAATGTAAATGCTATTGGTATTGGTGTCTAGAAAGTGTTTCCTAATGTGTTTATCAACACCAATGTAAATACTTTTCTTGATTTTTGTTAGTAAGTCATAATAAGTAAAAGAACATCCAGGTCAAAGGGGCAATGTCAAGGATAAAATTGTCTGGTTGATGCAACTGTCCTGATATGATGATGGGGGAAAAAAAACACACTTTATCATTGATAAGTTCTTCATTGAATACTCTGAAAACACTCCCATTTTAGCATTAACATGATGTGACACATCCCTGAGGGTCAGCAATAACACAAATGAAAGCCAGTAGGCTTGTCTATGGAACAGAATGATGGAAAAGATTATTCCTGTCCTGTCAAGTCTCAATGTACAATCATACATACTTTTCTTTTGATAACTGTCTTTTGATAATTACAGACTTGATCAGGGATGCTTTTACCATACAATGATGCAACTCACTGGATTCAAACCACGTTCGCCCAACAATAAATTGTAGAACGTTAATGATATCACACAGGTGACGGAATAATAACTTTTGCCAATTAATCAGTTCAAGATTGAATTAAGGCATAATGACAATAACTGGTATGAAATATATAACTGATAAGGCATCTGATCTACTTATGCTCTCCGTTGCTTTATTTCCAAATGTTTTAGTGCATTCAAGTCATGATGGAAAGATTATATTTATGAGTTGAATGCACATGAATGGCTCCACGAAGAGTGGGAAACCTGTAAGTTTCCAAGCTAGGGGTGTGTCAGTGAGAAAACATGACGGATGCAATGGATGCAGTGTCTGTGGCTGACAATAAACTGGGTTGATATGTATGAAATCACTATTTTATATACAATAAAACTAGCTAAATTGTGCATACATTAAAAACTATGATAGTACTGTACAATTATGATTTAAACTTCAATTCACTGTTCCAGCCACGCAACTTTGTTTGCGAATGTTCTTTTGAACTATGATGAACTTGCAGCCGTGATGGGCTAACACACTTTTGGGAAACTTTTTGGGAAGGTCAGTTCACCACACTTTTCCCTTTACCTTTACTTAATGTTAAATGTAATGTTTTTGATGAGGTTTGCATGATAATAATCTCTCATTCTCTCTCTCTCTCTCTCTCTCTCTCAGGTTAAGGGTGAATATGTAGGACAGCTGAGTAAATCTCCCACTGATTGGTTCATCATCTCACTGTTACCTCAGGCCTGGTGTTGAAGGCTACTTATGAATATATAAATCGGATTTTGACATTAGCTCATCCTCTCCATTTCGAGAATTAATTCCTCTGTTGATTTCGCTCTGGGAATAAATCCATTGCTTTCACATTCTTGATTGCGACTTTAAGCCGACGCTGTCTGCATTGTCAATTGCTAATGAACTAGCATACTGTTTACCCGTCATGCCTGCTGCACTGCTGCACATGGGGTGACGGCTGCCTGTTTTTAATGATCTTATGCACCATACGCGTCAGAGGCAATGGTACAACTGGGCTCTTATCAACAGATGTTTAAGTCGAAATGGAAACACAAGGCACAGCTGTTAGCCAAGTTGTGCTGAAAGTGCAGCTAACCTTCTCTCAAACATCTGAACACCTTGTATTGCCCTCAAGTGCAAAACTAGTATGTGTTTGATGGATTGTAGTTTTATATTCTCAAACATCCATTTTTGATAGTCAGTTTGTTAATACTGGGAGTTATATCGGTTGGTTTAAAAATGTTTTTTTGACTTTGTGCATGATAATAACTAGACAAACAATGAACTATAAATACATGCATAGTACCTAACATGAAATAGACCAGACTACATAATTATTTATAAAGTAGTCATATTTGGAGCACAAAAGGAGAATTAAAAAAAAAATCCTGTTCGTGGCCTCATCCATTCAATGGCAGTGAACAGCAACCAACTTCAAACTTTAAAAAACAATGTGCAAAATAGTAATAAAAAAGTATTATCAAATGATCCCATGTGACTTATGCCATATATTCCAAGTGTTCTGAGGTCATACAATAGGGTTTGGTGAAAACAAAGTTTAATTTAATTCATTTTCTCATGAGATTGGGTTGGAATGACAATTGACAGATGTGAATGCTGTTGCTACTGCATATTCAATTATATGTATCATGCATTATGATATATACTGGTAATTCAACTCCTGTGTTACTGACTTTAATTACATAATTTCATATTGATCATTGGTGAAATTCACAGGAAAACCAGACAAAAAAGGTAGCAAGCCGCAATTTCAAAGAAAAGTCATTGCAAATTCTGTCATGTTGTGCTGCAATAATAAGGAAAAAAAAGTCCCGGGAAATCCTGTCGGGACCATGCAGTGCTGCAACATCTCTGACAGCATCATCCTAGCTATTTCCCCACACTGCTTTGTTCATAACTAAGTGATGTTGAGAAATTACCAAGTTGCCAAAAGTGTCTGTACAGATGTATACCCATCATGATAAACATGAGCATCTGAAGTGTTGAGACTTGCATTGTCACATGCTGTCAGAAACGGGACGGGGCTCTGCTCTTTGGAGCCTGTCAGTGTCTTTAATTCTTGCTGTCACCCGAACAGAGAGGGTTTTATTATTTTATGTTTGTGAGATGGCAAGACATGTCAGACAAAATCGAGGGTGTTTATAGATTAAATCTTTCTGGAGGCTGGCTTATGTCACAGCATGGCAGAATGGAAGACTCCAGTGAAGGGTCAGAGGGCTTCTAGAATTGCTTTTGTCTCTGCCAGATGCTACCCAGTGGCCTCTGGACCTTTTCCTGAATGCAGGTTGACTGTGTATACACTAGTGATCTTTTCCAAATCCCAGTGAACTGCCTACGGCACTATTTTAAGGCAACATAGTCACTCACTACTAATGCAAAGTCTGTCCCAAAAAGACATATTTTGGAACTTCCTACAAACAACTCATAAGACTATAAAATAGTTTTATAAATACATTTTTTTGTTATAAAGAGGCCAAATTATTTGTCTGTAAAACATGACAAACCACTTCTTAAAATGATTTTGACAGTGTAGCAGCACCAAACATGTATATGAATGAAGCCTGGTGTAATGGAACAAACACTCATCCCTTCTGTCATGAAATTTTAATAACTACTGTCTGTCAGGAGCCAAAGAGGTGAGGAGGCATGGGTTAAGTTCCTTCTTCGAGTTGGAGCCAAGCACGGCATTCCCAATGGATGAGTCCTGCTTTCTCGTTCCCATCAAGCCAGCAGACTCGCTTGACTGTCTCGGATGCCCGGGGGTCTATTTACCTTTGAATAATGAAGAGGGCATGTGCTGCACCCAGCCTCTAACACTAGCACACTGTGATGCTACATTAGTTCTGCTGCGTATCAAAGAGGTCAGGGCTATTTATCAAACCTCAGGTACCAAACTCCACAAAGAGGTGTTAAATTCATTCACGGATCCACTGACCCTTGCATTTGGAGATAGATTTAGGATGTGTGAAGCAATCCTTTAGCTTCTACAATGCAAATACAGGAATCCATGAAACATATAGTCTTTTTTCTAGGTTTCCACTTAGCAGGTAAAAATCTGGTTGCCTAAATTACAATAAGACTAAGCTTTTTTCATCTTTAGGCCTACATCTTGTCTTTTATTTAAAAGGGCAACAGAGCAAAAGTGGAATTTGATAAATTTTTCCAGTTCCTGGGTTACTACAGAATTACTACAGTAGCCGCTATTAGCAGCCCAGATTGTTCTAACCAAAAATGATTGTGATTTAATGGACTACTGTTTAAAATATATATATATAATAATAAATACAAAATTAATTAATTAATCTGTGGTAACAACCTGTTAATTGGTTAAAATTATAATAAAAAATTATATTCCCTATAGCCTATACTATATACGGTGAATAACAGTTGAAAGAAAGAAATAAAAAAATAAACTTTCTAGTGTGCATGTGTTGACTTTGTGTTTACTTTCAAAGGTTATGCATTCAACTATGCCGCTAAGACATATGCTTGAAAAAATATGAACTAGCATATGCTTTTTTTTTTACTTAACCGGGCCATACGTAGACCATACGAAAACAGCAAAATGAGCCACCAATTTGTCAAAAGGTAAAATAGTTACATATTGCCAGGAGAGTGTGTTGGATTATCATGATGCCCAACACAGTGAGGTCAGTGAAGCCCCCTATGCAACATTCAAACTAGGATCCTAGTGTTTGAAATTGGTTTGAAACTCTTTCTAATCATACATGGCTTTTTTATTTGTTTCCAACTGTTTTAAATTGCTAGTTTACCAAGACATGAAAATTCTGTCATTTGCTCACTATCACATCGTTCTAAACCTGCATGACTTTCCTTATTCTAGGGAAGACAGTCTTTTGTAGATATTTTGAACAATGTTGGTAACTAAACCATTTTAGTGACCAGTGATTTATTGTTATAGCTGCTGAATATAATGAATGCTGTAAGAACTTCCATTGGATAAGAGAGAATTGCAAATATTTCATTAAATTGCCTAGCTGCCATTCACAGGAATGAGCTTTCTTCAGGTATTATACATTTTCTAATAATTTTATTTTTTTTTTATTTATAATTTTTATATATATTTATAGGGGCTCTTATTCTTTAGATTTACTTGTAATAATAATAATAATAGAAACAATGTTTGTTTCTGTATTTTTCCAGTAAGTATACACTTCATTTGTTGCATTCATTCCTTCCTTCCTTCCTTCCTTGAAGCTCCCTCCCTCCCTCTGATTTGGTCTGTTTTATTTCTCCATAATATGTTTAAACATATTGCTGGCAGATGCATGTAGAAAAGCTGTATATCAGTTGGTACATCATCCATTGTAATTACTGGCTAGTGAAGTGTAGTACATATAGCTGCAGTTTATCAAGTGACCACCATATGGCACCCTCGGAGCATCAAACGCTCATGCAGCAATAATATGAACCTGCAGGGCTGCTGCTCTTGCCTTCACCAGCAAGTATGCTTTTAATGCCATGCCAAGCAAAAGAAACGCTGCTTATCTTCCCTCTGCCATACTAAGAGATCACCATTGTTCACAGACACATCTTTGGCCCATTATGGCCTTCCTGCCTGGATCTTTGTGGCTTCTTTCCCTGTAAGCTGTACCAGACAATCAGAGCATAAGAACTCCCACTGGACGGCTCTGAGCCACCACGGCTACAGATACAAAGCACCATTGGAGCAGTCCCCCTAGAAGGCCTCATCTCCATTCGAGGGATTCCCACGGACACTATGAGTCTTCACATCTACTTAACGGTTGTTGTATTTCACAGAGCCTGCCACACACCAGTTGAGAGTTGAGATTTGGCCGACTGCTGTGTGGTCTCTCTTGTGCTCTGTGAGAGCTTTTAAATTGGAGTTCTGGTTGGAATGAGAGCTGCTTCTCAGAGAGCTGAACCACTCCAAGTGGATGCTGCACACTGGTGGTGGTTGAGGAGAGACCCCCCCCCACATGATTGTAAAGCGTTTTGGGTGTACAGCAATACACAATAAAGCGCTATATAAATGCATCATTCATTCATTCACTTTGGATGTGTTAGGTCTTCTGCTATCCCAGCAGTTGTTCTTTATGTGATGTTGCTGACCCCCTACCTAGTGAATGTGTGCTTCCTGTGGTGACAGGAAACTGGAAAAAGCACTTTAAGCTGCAGTATTTACATACTACTCTGCTGTTCCACACCGGAAATCAAAGGTCCTACGAAACAGTGTTTTCTCCAAACTATGAATTCTGGGAAACAAGCTGTGCTAATTGCTTTTTATTATTATTATTTAATTTTTTTACAAGCTCAAATGGATGGTCTGCACATGATAAAAATGGGAACAATTATGTTTGATTCCACGCTAAATGTTTCTATTTTAAATGTTCCTTGTAAATGTTTCTTTATGCTGACTTTTAAAGAACTTCAAGCTGCAATTTTTGTATGAAAGGTGGGGTGGAAATTACATTCGATTTCATTTAATTCTTTTAAAGATTGTGTTGAGCAGTTTCCTACTGTATGTCTTTCTATTTTTCATCCAGTGACAAAAGGTAGCCTTTTAGCGCGAACACATATATGCACACAATGGATGTGCATTAATTGCATACTTGATGCTTTATGTATTTTATGCTGTGCTGAAGTCTTATTGGAAATACTAAACAACAACTATGCAAGCATAGTAATAACATTGTAATAAATTACATATAAAATGGTATGTGAATAATAAAACTGCTGATTTTTTATTATTTATTTTGAATAATTTATTTAAATGATCAAGTGAGAGTTTGAGCTTCCATAAAAGTCAGAGTTTCCACCTAATCACAATTAATTTCCACCTATTACTAATACATTTGTAAAAACATAATTCTGACATAAGATCACTCCATTAACATTCTTATGCACAGAATGATGGTAAACTCAGAATTTCAGGCACTTTTTACGCATAGGACTCTATAGTGCTGGTTTCATTGTATTCACTCTCAAAATTATCCTTAAAATAGGCGGCCCAGAAGCCCTTAAGCAGCATTATCAGATCATAAGACTATATCTAATGCTCTCAGAGCCAATCCCAAGTACATGAAGGCATTAAAATAAGATATTATCTTCAATTATAGGACCAAACTCTTTCGTTTAGCCAGGCTATGAAAAGCTTCAATTCACTTATATTTTTCCCCCTCTCTTATGTCATGCGTCTCTACATAAAGTTTTTTTCCTCTTCCTCCTGGCACAAATACACACTCTCTGACTCCAAGTGCAGCGTGTCATGATCTCCCATCAGTGTAGCATTGGAAAGTTGATTCACGTGGTTGGAGTTTCCCGCGAGCTGAATTTATTGTGGGTGGCGGAGTTCCCTCACCACTGGCCTTTAGAATTTAATTTAGTGCAGGCAGTACAGGTGTTCCCAATAAAACCACACTGCCCACAGGAGGCACATGAAGAGAGAGGGAGTGTTGGAAATGGAAGTGGGTGTTATATTGTATATTAACAGTGAGTAGACAGATATGTGACCATTTTCGTTAAGACACAAAAGAAATCGTTTGACAAGTGCAGTTTTCTTTGCTGTGTTGACGTTTAGGTATTATCTACTGAAGCAAGACGTGTGGATTGGACAAATATGAAAAGGCTTATCCCTTTTTTATTATAGCAAATATGCTTTGGTTATGCCACAACTGTGAATCCTCTATCCTTTTGGCCTTTTGCCTTGAAATAAAACCGGTAATCATCATTTGAATTGAACTTTATTATGAACTGCAACTTTATATAGTTAATGCACTTGTTGTACTAAGAATCAGCACTGATATGTTAGAGAACACTAAGTATGGCCAAAAATACAAAATATACAAAAATATGTATAATATTTTTATATAAGAAGAAGAAGAACAACAAATAGGCTATTCAGATATGGTGCAAATTTGATCAACACGCTTTGAATATATATATATATATATATATTTGAGTCTAGTACAAAAATGAAGTGGTATATATATATTTTTTAATGAAAACAGGTCAAAAATGACCTGAAGTCAAGAAGTGTGAAATCCTGAAGTGTGAAATCAAATCATAATAATATATTTTCATAAACCATCTGTTGCAGCCTACAGGATCTAACCTTTTGAAATGGTGATATTGAATCGTGGAAGTTCTAAATGAAATAGTTTAAAAATACAGTTTAATATCGAAAATCGCCATACATGTTTGGTCAAGCTAACGTACTAAAGTGTATTTTAGGACATTCTGTTGAATTTAGATCTCTGGATCTGCCCTGTCAAAATAACCAGAAGCTGGACAGAGGCTTGGCATGAATATAGGAATTTGAAATGTGGTAAGGCATTAATCTTAATGATGGATATGCTGCCTGCAGAGAAACCTAGGGAATCCCTAATGATGTTGAGCACAGTTGGAGAGATCTTGCCATCCAGATGATAATTCAGGAGGGAGTAGAATGTTCTTGGCTGAGTCATTTAGCAGCATAAGGGCAATTTTGACAAGTTTGACCTTATAATGTGCAACATTCCCTTTTAAAAACTCTTTAATCTGGTCAAGAGAAACTTTAGTAAAGAGTTACTTCACATATATCACAAGCATGAGACAGCAAACAGTGCCATTAAACATGTATAGTATAATAATTGTGGAAACAATGAGTTGCTTAGGCTCATATCGTAAGAGCCTAAGTTAATATAAATGCCAATTTTCAGGTTTTTATTTATTGACTTCAGTATTCAGTGTCACAATATTTTAGAAATCATTCTGATATGCTGATTTCATGCTCAAGAAACATCTTATTGTCAATGTTGAAAACAGTTTGTTCTGCTTAATATTTGTTGTGGAACTATGATACTTTTTTTGTATTACTTAAAGTCTTAACGGTCCCTTTAGTTTAATGCTTCCTCCATTCACAATGGCGTCGACGCTGATGGCTGCCTCTGTGGCGTGCTCTGCAGTTGTTTTTATTTTTTTGTTAGTTTGTCCTGTCTTTAGTTATATCCCTGCGATCAGTTTCACCAGAGACAAATTGCTGGACATTTCGGAAGTACACACCACCCGATATTTCGCCGGTTTTTCGACTATTCGGATGTTTTGCTGGACTTTGTTGTCGGGGGAGCTGTGGCGCTGATCACTCGCTTCAGGATGCGCAGATGGGGGAAGTGAGCCGGCGCGCTCGTGAAGCTCAGAGAGCGCGGATTCAGAACGCCGTTGCCAAGCATCCATCTGGCGAACCTCCGC